>DF240878.1:0-98489 GCA_000507305.1 Breviolum minutum Mf 1.05b.01
TGGAGATGCTGACTGGACTGGCTTTCAAAGGTGATGTGGTCACCACTGGCCAGACTGCACAAAGCATGTGCTTTGCGACCTCACTGAGCACTGCCAAGAAGATCTTGGACACTGGACTGATTCCTGTGGAACTGTTCACTAACTCCCAAGTGAACAACTGGTTTTGCCCAAGTTCTGCACTGCTGAGGTCACTGCAGATCTACTGGTCAGGTCTCACTGACACACTGGATGTTCAGGAACCCTGGACTGGAGAGGTACCTTACCTCGTCCACTGTTCATGGACTGAAGAGCAACTGNAGGATCTTTTCAGTATTACGGTTTATTGGTTGGTTGTTTTCTTTTTCTTGTTTGTTTTTTGGTCGCTTGGTTGTTCTTATGGTTGTAAATGTGGTTGTAAATGTGGTTGTTGTTGTTGTTGTTGTTGTTGTTGTTCTCGTCCTTGCTCTTCTTCCTGTTTCTGTACCTTGTTGTATCATGCCCAGCCATCCCAATTGGTCACTACTTCTTGGCACCTTGTTGGACTTGTTGTTTCACCCCTGTGTGGGTCAAGGCGGTGATCCCTCCAAGAACTTCGGAGCTAAGAAAGCTTTGAGGCTTTGCCAGGTTCCCCGGCAGCTGGCAGGGGTGATACCGATACCCTCCCTCAACCTAATGACCTGATGGTTGGGACCGGGATTTTCCGAGAGGCTTCAACAAATGACTCGGTTTTGGGAGGGGAATTGGAATCAATTTATTATAAGGGGTGTGGTGAAATTACTAGATCAACTGTGAGGAGCAATGAAGAAATCAGCTACTGGAAAACCACGGATCGTGGGTAATTTGTGAACACCACAAATCCGATATGTAAGTATATTGTATTTACAAAACATGGCGTTTTAAGTGTGACACTGCTGTATGCATTTTCCAGGTCTTTGGACATGCAATGTTCCATCCACTGACAAACGGCAGAAAAGGGGGAACACGTTTGTTAGCTCATCCCTTTTGTGTAAGTGTCCATGATATGTCCATGATAGAATTCCTAAGTGGTGGTTCCAACAGAATATTCATTTTTTACCCCGATCCTTTTGTAAATCATCCAATTTGACTATACATTTTTTGTTCAAAATGGGTGGCTCAACCACACATAGATATAGAATTCGGTGAAACCTATGCCATATTGGACCATCCAAATCGGAAAATATGCCGCAGGTATTTCCAGCTCACCGCCGTCGCTCCCTCCGTCGCTGCCACAGAGCGGTTTCGTGGAGGTAACATGGCAATTGGCAAATCCCACCATTTGGAGGATGTACCCTCCCTGAAACTAACATAGCACCTGAAAATAGACCCCTTGAAAAGGAGATTCCTATTGGAAACCACCATTTTCAGGGGCTATGTTAGTTTCAGGGAGTGTATTTCCTATTGGAAAAAGGTTTTTCCATCTCCATGTAGCCATCTTAGTTTTACTAGAGTCGGCAGGCGGTTTTCCCTGTTTTTTTGGGGGTGGGAACCAACGAAAATTCTGAGTTTCTCTTCCTTCAGTGAGGCGAGGTTTCACGGTTTATCCAGGTTTAGATTTATCCCATGTTTGTTTTTTTCATCCCAGGCTGCCACATGAGAATCTCAGATAATATGAGTGAAACATGCAGATAAACCCTCCAGCAATCTAATTTTTGGCAATATAGAAAATCGATGCAAATTCACTACGTGTAAACTTTGTAGATGTATGTTGTATTGGAAATGTAATTTTAGTTTGCTGGAGGCCATTAGATAGCAACATGTGTTTTTTACACACATACTTGTTGGGCGTTTTGTAACCCCCAACAACCGGAACAACCAAAAGGATTGGTACCTTCTCTCACCAAAAGTTTCAGGTACCTAAAATGGAGGGTTTCCTGTACTTTAAACAATGCTATTTTGGGGGTGGGGTAATTTTCCCTGTTACTTCCATTTTAGGTACACCTGAAATCTTTGTTGATTGTCGGTTTTTCTTATAGTGGCCAGCTTAATCCAAATGAATGTTTCCAAAAATAGGGGTTACCCCCATTTCACACCCCAAGTGCTGATCATTTTTTGGTAGGAAAACCCCATGGGGTTGTTGGGGAAACCCACCATTTTAGGAAACCCCACAAATATCCAGGGTGATTTCGGAAATCTTTCAGCCCTTAAGGAAGCCCCACATCTCAAGTGCCGCCACAAAAAAAACGGGCCCAAGAGGTCGATGATGTATGGCGGCGAAACGATTCGTACGGCTGCGATGCTGACCGCGCAAAGAAAAAAAATGGCGGAAAAAGACGTTATACTGCTTAAATTGAGTTGAGTTGGTCGGGGGGGAAGAAGAGAAGTGTACAATATTACTGTAACTGTATGTTATAGTTCATATAAGATATATAAGTAGGTTTATTATATACATACACAGTATTTATACATGCACATTTTTTATTTTTACATATATACATAGAATTCTCTATACATACATGTTACAACATGCAAGATGTTTTACATATTATATAGTTGCATGACATGTAGACGTGCACTATTACTTCAAGCTATTTGTATACAGCAGCTAGTAAGATAACAACACCCAGATGAATACATACACAGTGTCTTCATACATGCAAAAGAACTCTATTCCTATAGGATCCATGTATGATATATTTACTAGGTGGTGAGCGTTTTAAATATTTTTTCAATTTTCACCCCTAAGATTGGGGAAGATGAACCCATTTTTTACTATTTTTCAAAGGGGTCGGTGAAAAACCACCAACTAGTTTACCACCGTTTACCAGTCCCAAATCAACCATTCATGGATTGGTAAATATACGAAACATCGATCCTGTAAGAAATGATGTTATTTTTTTGGTATCATCACAGGTGGTCATCAGTCGTTTAAGTCAAACATGGTCAGGCAAGAGAAGATCTCCACAGATGTGGTCACCAGTGCCATGGAGAAGTATGGTTTAAAATTGGAACCTCGTCATTGCTTGCGACTTTCTCAAGGGTGGCACTTGGAGGATCATCCCAGTCAACAAGTGGTTAGTAACTCCCATTTACAAGCCATTTAGGCCATTTGGAAGGGGAATAATCCCAGTTAGGGGACTTCCTAACCATGGTTATTAACCACTTATATACTAACTGGGATGATCCTCCAAGCAGTGACAGTCAGACACAATTGGGAATAGGCATCACTTGTTTTCAATACTCCATGGATCCAAGTACGTTCTGAGAAGACACTATAGCTTCCCAAACTTGTACCAACTTTGTACATTTAAAGGTACCTGGATCTAGAGGGACAGGACACGAAATCATCCTCGTAACACTGTGAGTTGTACGTACAGATGTGCCCTCCCCAAATGAACAGCAGCCATCCCAAAAGACAAGTCATCTTGCAATTTCTATGTTTGAGAGAATTTGTCAGTTTGAGGGAGTGCATCTTTGAAGGGTGACTCCAAGTCATTGCATCCCAAAAATAATCTCCGATTTTGGGGCCACACCAACAAATCAATTATTGGGGTTTACTGCAGATGATTGAATCATCCGCCACTTGCCGATATTGTACAAGGTGGTTTTACCGCGGAAATTGGAGAAATCTTGACTTACATTTACCATACAAATCAATCAAATGTAGGTAAATATACGTACTATACATGGATGCTATGGGTATTGGCCCATATGATTTGTGCAAAGGTTTCTGGGCTGGATTCTTCTGGGTAGCCAAAACCACTTGTCGATGTCAATCTAATCCTGTACCAGTACCATTTGGGATGTATTCCATAACTAGATGCTTGACTGCTAGGGTGATTTCCACCACCGCCTTCAAATTATTTATACATTCATATGGATAGTTAGAATACTACTGCTAGTACCTTCATGTTCAAATGATATCATTCTCTTCTTTTGGAAGAATGTATTTGTTGAGACCTGGTGAAGTTCAGGTCCAGAGGTTTTTGTTGAACCTATTATGATGCCAAGGACAGACCAGACATTTGTATGGACCACGAGCTGTCAGCGTGAGGCTGGGCACATTAACTCGCGACGGCTGGAGTTTCGAGTTTCATGTTTCGGTGGAATGCGGGTTAGGACATGTAATAACCATATGTAGATGAACGATGATGAACATTCCTATATAACCCATATGCTCATATGCTCCATGTATGCTATATTTACCTACATTCAACCTCGGTCGATATTCAAGCATTCAAAGGACATGGACAGATCGATGAGTTCATATCACATCTTGAATCGAACATGGCATTTGTTTCAAATTGATGAGCATTGCTGGGGTGGATGCGTGTACTGACTAACCGTCAAACAATCAAAGAACACATACTGTTGATGGAAAGAATCCTGCAGCAGTTGATAGCCCAGGCTGTAAAGGATTTCTTTCATCAATTGTATGTTACATGTTGCTAATGTTAATTGAAATTATTTGAATGGTCCCTTATCACGCTTCATCTTCCACACTGGCATGGTGGGAGACATTTAGACTCAAAATGCCCATTTGGTTTCCTACTAACAAGGTGAGAATCGTCTAAGCCAGCTACTAAACGAGGTGATTTGGATAGCAATGTGATATGTGGATCATTTGTTTCGAACTTTGCTTGCTTTGTTGAAGGCTTTGATGATGTGAATGCGCAGTGTCGCAGGTTTCCCATCATTCTCACAGTCTCTACATGTCTCTACAGTATGCGGCCCCTTAATTTATGTAAATGGAATTGTCATGAAGCATCATGGAACTGGCAACTCCTTTGTATGTAAGGAGACATCAGTGTATGTGTCTATGGTTTACTTCAAAAAACACAGATCCCAAGCATCGGATCTTTACCAAGTAGATATGGCCTGACTTCCTGATCTTGCCAATTCTTAGATTAGCCAAATGTCGTGATTTGGAAACTCATTTTGCTGTATATATACATATATATATACATGTGTTTTTTTCAGAAAACATATATTTATATATTTGTATACCAGACTGGTAGAGTTACAAGATCAGTTTCCAACTTGATTTCGTTCTTCAGAGTCTTCAAAGTATGTAGCATTCAGAGATGGTGAGATTGTTGGCCAAGAAATGCACAGATGTTCTTTCCTGCGGAATCAGAGAGCAAGAGCGATCGCTGCACCACTTTTGAGATTCATGCAACCTCTTCTGAGATCAAACAAACAATGCCACCACTTGGACACGACTTGGACCTCACCATGCCCATGCTTATATTCCGTCGTAAGATTGCATAAGATTGCTTGGGTGCCGGGCGGGAGTTTGCTAAACTCCCAGTCAGGTTTTTTTGTAGCTATTCCATGCCTTAAAGTCGCACACTTGTTGCTTGCAAAGAGTGTCAGCTGAAACCATCGTATTGAAGATCCATTTCCCAAATCTTGAATTCTTTCTTGCAAATTTGTATTGAAACGATGGTCCCCCACACCAGTCGAAAGTGGAAAAACAACTGGGCTCCCTACAGAAATCGCCCCACAAAAAACTTCAAAATATTCGTGGTGGTCACTGGTGCTGGGAAGGGAAGCGCCCCCAAATTTCCAGCTTTTGTTTGTTTATTCAATTTCGTTTGGTAAAACCAAAGAGATGCAGAGGACTTGCTGTCTGATAGGGCCCACAGCAGGGCCGATTCAAACGTTTCCGTATTATGTTTCTGATCATTGATTCAGCTGGGTTAAAAAAGACTAGGTGTGCTTTGGCAGGCTATTGTTCGTCTGAAACTGGCATGGGCACAGCAAATGATTTGTCCCAGGAGGCAGACACATGCATGTGCATATGAAAAAACATCATGCATGTTCATTTTAGGTACCAGAAATACTGAGTGTACTGGGTGTGGTCCTCAAAAGGCTACGTCTCCCTGCTCTTTGAACACATTGTGGCAACCCACCCTGCTAGATCAACATAGGACACCAGAATGCTCCATGTGGAATCAATTTGGTACAGAAACTATTATTTCCAAAGGGCACCTTTTATTCTATCTCAAACTAGTAGGGTGTACTGTACTTGTGAAGAAGGCAAGAATGAAAATTCTAGTAGTAGGGTCTATATTAAGTAAAGTATTCTTTCTATCTTAAACTAGTAACTAGTAGTAGGACACTACGATTATATTAAACTACTAATTCCAAGAAAATGCTTGGCAACTCTTCATTTCCAGGGCAAACTTGGACAGAATCTTCTCCGACTTATGTGACTCTCCGCTGCCATTTGTTGATATAGAGCTTGTAGGTGTTCGCAAGACCATGATCAACAACTCCAAAAGTTTGTCTTCTATGGTTTCATGTACCAATGGATTTTTTCTTTTGCCTACCCCAAAGAAACAGTGCCAATTTTCCAAATCACCCTAAAAGCTGACCATATCATTTGCTCCAGTTTTAAGGCAGAAACATCGGAACACCGGACTCAGACTCGTTTCATCACCCCCACGGATGTCGAAATCCCCATCCTATCCGCCATGGTGAAAGAATCTTCGGGTGTTTTGGTCCATGGAGATCAGTCCATCCTGACCTACATCAAGTTTCTTGGTGCTGAAACTGGCTGAATCTTTCGGGGAGGTGAGTCGAGGCACGACGCAAAGATGATGGGTTTCCTTTCCTGTAGTTGCAGGTCCTAAATGGAGGAGCACAAGTTGCCTTCGTATCTTCTTTTTCCAGGTCTGGAAAAAGTACTGCCCTACCTCAAACTAACATAACACCTCAAAAGAGGACATGCCAAAAGGAAAGTACAGTAGTCCCCGATCAACACTTTTGCAATGACTTAACTCGCTGTTAGTTTTGGGGAGTGTATGCTGAGATCGTCAAAGTTTGGGAACGGCCAGGCCGGGAATCTTTATCTCTTTCAAAGTCTCAAAGTTTTTTCTCCAAGTTGATGTTTGTGTTTGTCAGAAAAACCAGTGCTTTCTCCAAACTGGAAGTGACAGGTAAAAATTGCCAATGCACGGAAATAATGCACAAAATCACCACCCTATGTAGAATTTTGCTGATCATTTCGTCATTTAGTCATTTCTTATCCTTAGACAATATGAGTCACCAATAGAATTAGGGGAAAGTACAAGTAGGTTTATAATCCAGTTATCCAGACTTTCGGACCAACTGGGACGACAAGGAATTCTGACGGCCAAAGATGCATAAGTTCCTGATGTTTTCTGAGGCAAGTACCTTCCGGAACGATCACATACTGTTGATGGAAGAAATCCTGCACCACCTGGGAAGTATAAAACCCTATGAGTACTGGGATATCTATTCCATCAACTGGTGCAGGATTTCTTCCATCAACAGTATCTCCTGACCAGCCGGCACTTTTTGAATCAACATGTTTGAAGTCGATGATTTTCCAAACTTCCCCAGGGTGGGATATGTGATTCCTTACCTGGAGGGTAGGATACGTGATATTTCAACCTGCGATTCTTGTAAGGGCTTCACTATAAATCATCCACCGGTCGCCAAGCCGAGGCATGTTTGCAGCAAGGATGGGCAGGTGGATTTTGGGGTGTTTTTCCGGTGAATTTTTTGGAAGAAGAGTCAAATTTGGAGGGAGGGGGGATTTCCCAAAATCAGTTTGAAATCATTTCTAATCTACTAATCAACATGAATCTGGACAGGTTCATTGAGAATAGCATTAGATTCCTCTTGATGTTTTGAGCCCGTTTTGATCCCGTGGCTGAAACAATGATGGTTTGAGCCCGTCTATTTGGTATCATTACAACCAAGACCTTGGTTGGTTCAACGGGGCACAGATCATCCCCCATCTTACGAATGGAAAACTCATGGATCTTACGGTGGATCTTGATTTTTTGTGATCCAAATCGAGGCACAAGAAAGCTACTGGTAGGTGATGGTTTCAAAATGTTTCAAATATGTTTTGTTCATTTTCAGCCGGATCCCTGGGGAAGGGGATGTGTTCCAATTTGCCTTAAACATATGTTTCAAATTTAAATGGGTTGCAACCAGGCAAGTAGTGTGATATTCTTATGATTCATGGGACCCCCCGTTGTTTGGATTTGCACACTTTAAGACGGTTTTTTTTTGGCACATGGGACAGAATCTTGGCCATTTGCAATACGCAGGTATGAAAGTGAAGAGATGTGTGAAGCCGCCACAAGTTTATGGGTTTTATGCATGCAAACTGTTGAACACCTGTATGGCGCCTCCGCAACGGAAAAAACCAACCCATGGCACTTGGCAGCTTGATTTTCACGTTGCCACGGTTTTGTAAAATCGATGAAGGTGCGCTCAGTGGAACACTTGGATCAACAACATGTGTTCTGCGCTGGTCAGGCCGGGGAGGGTTTAAGTCAAGTGCCTTGCTTGGATCATAAAACCCCATGGTGGCGATCTACCCTCCAGGGAACGACCATGTAACCCACCTGGGGAAGTTCTGAAAATCATCTTCAAAAGTGCCTTTACAAGGGGATATGTTGGTTCCCTGGAGTGTAATTTTAATGTTAAGTTGGGGTGGGGTAAGCCTGTGATAAATATCACACTGCAAAATGATTCACTATAAGCGCACCTCGCCAATCATCATGGGTGAAAATAATATAGAAACTTGTTTGGGGATCCTAATTCGAATTCATATATGAGCAGGCATACCATACAATGTTCCACATGTTGTTCTTTTCGTTTGGAACTTCTCAGGTCAGAGATTCAACATTCTAAACTCACAAGCATCATATTTTACTTACCTAGAGCCCAAATGACCCTTGTTTTGATTGGAAAGGGCATTGTTTTGGGGGGGTTGACCTTCAAAAATAGAGGCTTTGGTACGTAAATACTGGGAACACAAGCCTGAAACTTGGAACTGACGAAGGACTTGGACAAGTGGTTGGAAGAGAAAATTGATTCCTTCGTGGCTCGCAATATGTTTCTCAGCGCAAAATATTTTTGTTGGGTTGAGGATCCCAGTTTGATTTTTTGAATTTTTCGTCCAAAAAAAGCTGGACAAAATTATAGGATAGGATTGTTGTTAGGGTATATTTACCTAGATTTACCATCAAAATCAACTACATGTAGGAACATATACCATACATTGAACCTATGGGTATTGGATATTCAATCAAACATATTTTAATTTTGATTGCCCAATTGGTTGTTTGTCATGTTCATCCTGCTCTCTGATTTTACATTTGGTGCTGATGGTTGTCACATATTGATACTGTGGTAAATATTGCTGTAGTCATTTTCACCTGGATGAACAAGGAAAGTTCATAGTTGCCTTTGGGGTGTTATAGATTATAATAATGCAAACTGAACGTGTAAGAGAGTTTATCGGAATGTATCCTTATACTTGGGAAAGTTGTCTTTTGAAGTTGTCTTGCTTGATACCTGGTACCTCTTTTATCATCTTTTCAGGTGTTCTGACATTTTTTCTTGGTGAACTGATTTTACACCCGTGGGCAGCCAGAAGGTGGACTCACGGAAGGGATTTTTTTTCGATCTAACTGAAGATGACGTTCCCTGAAACTAACATTATTAAGATGAACTGGCTGGAAAATCCACAATTTGAAGATGTATTTCCTATTGAACATGGCGATTTTCCAATGTAGTGTTAGTTTTCAGGGGTGTAGCCTCCCTGAAACTAACAGTTCGCATCTGAAAATGGATGGTTGGAAGACGATCTGGCTTCCTTTTGGGACCCGGCCTCTTTTCAGGTGCTTTTGCTGTTAGTGTAACCAGCTTCCCAAATTCAACACACATTTTTTGTCAGAAGCTTGCACCAACAACCAACACAAATCTGGGCTTCAAGACGCAAGAAAGAGGTTGTATATATATATATACATATATGTAGATGATTATATATGAATCAAGGTGACGTAAACTCTGGGTTTGAATACCTGATGTTGGGAACAAAAAAAGGCAATATGTTCAAGCAAAAGATGTATTTGTTTCACAAAATTAATGTATGGTTCATATCCTCACCACTACACCCCTGAAAATTAACATGGAACCAAAATATCACCAAATTAAAACGCAAAAGCATCTTCCTTCCACCTTCACTTGGGTGTTTTTTCACTCCCAACAAATTGAAATCGCTATCTTCAACTCAAATCCTTCAATTCCGAATCTTTGGCATTGAAACGGTGGGTTTTCCCCCCCGTTTTTTTTTCAGTTTCTGGCCATTTAAAAAACTCTGAAACTACCTGTAGCTTCAATGATTTGTGAAGCTTCACCCAGCCAGCAGTTGTTTGTACAGATGTATAATTTATGGTCCTTTCTTATCACCCATCTATCCCTCAAACAAACACAAACATATCATATTACAACATAAATGATAACAATCAACAAGGAAAACAAACAACAAGATGAGTTGATATACATCTCCCAGGCATCCTCTCATCAAACAAAGCCGCCATTCAAACCCACGTTTTTTTTTAAGCCACCAATAAGGCTAGAGCCGCCAGAAGATACTGCTACCTTCCAAGGTCTTCCAGTTTGGAAGCTCAGAATGGGAAGAAAACGGTGTTTTTTTTCTCTGAAAAAAAAGGGGGTGCAAATGAAGGACTCAGGGGGTGGTTTTCTTTGGGCAAATATTGCAACCTCAAGGGATTTTTTTGTTTATGTCAAAGAAATTTCGAATTCTTAAAAGTTTTGTTGTTGGAGGAGATTTAGAATTTTTGCACGTAATACAGTAGATAGTCTATGAAGGATACACATTTTTTCATAGTTTTTTTTTCTTTTTTTCGAAGGGGAGATATTTCACAAAGATGTTATTGGAATGTGTATCACCTTTTTGGGGTGGAAATGATCTAAATGGGTCCGTCGCCCCCCAGACGTGTAACAGTCCTACAGGAATGAATCAATCATGATTATTTTATGATTTTAAGGAGATTGAAAGCACGTTTTTTAAATGGCGGAGCATGGGCGCTATTTTATAGTAGTTCAATACTAAATTGTCGGAGCTAAATTGGAGACCTCCCTTGAAATCCTTCGCGAAATCAAGGCGCAGCTAAAGATGGTCCCAAAATCTATGTGCCGAAAAAGAGTACACCTCCAATCTACACCTTGGAAAACTATTATTCCTATGGGGGTCCCCTAAGGGACGGTAAAACTAATATGTTTATTATATAGCATGCTCTGGAGATGATCCAGCGGACTGATTCCGTGAATGCGATTCCGAGGCATTTGAATACCAAACTTGGAGAACTTAACTTTGTTCAGTTTCAAGACCTTGTGCTGATACACCTGTGTGCACAATATTGGGATCTTCGTATTTCTTTATCTCTCAATCAGTGATTCTATCAACATAGATTTGATAGAGGATTCGATAAAGTCATATTATATGCATCATGGCTTATGGCTTACAAAAAAGTAGAAATTTGTACATGTGCATATGTATCTAAATGAACGTCTCAGAATTGCCACAGTTTTCAATATCCCCCCAGAGAGGTGCATAATTTGTTGACTCTTGGATTTTTTTCCCCGCCTTCAGGCACCTACGAAGGGTAAAGGAAAACGTGGGCACCTGGACCTCGAGCATTTTGGGGATATGGGAGATCCAAAAACTGCGTGGTTCTGTTGCTATATGCGTCATGGTTGCCCTAGTGTTTTGGATGGTTAATCTATCAATGCTCTTTGGGGTCACTGCTTTCATGCCTTGCCGGTTCTTTCTATTTTTAGATAGGTTAGTTAAAGAGCCATCTAATGTCTAAAGCAACATATTGGAAGTCAAGTTGTGGTTTACAACATTGTTTTTTATACAACTGTGGGGAGAGGAAACAAGTGAAGGCGTGCAGATGTTTAATTACTGGCGGTTGGTACCATCATATAATGGAGACACTAAGCTATTTGTTTTATTTGCTTGTTTGTGGTGATGAGTGGTAGTGTTTCAATTGTTGGTAATTTACAATGATATATGATATATGCATACTATACACGTAGTTTATTCGTTATGTTCATCCCACTATTTGCGGCAAGTTTTTACACATCCGCTAGTGACCGCCGGACGTCATGCAGCAGAGATGTTTCCACCGAGGAAGAAAAAACGCTCAGGTGATGCTTTTGATTGCCAAGGTCCCCTTTGGCAACCCCAAAACCAAAGTTCCACTCAAAAGTGAGTTTGTTTAACTTTCCCCGCAGTAAAAACCCATGGAAAAACCTTGCAGGGTTTCACCTTTTCTTACAAGCAAAAAGTTCCAGGTTCCCAGCCGATCCGTTCGTCGAGTCGTGGCCGTGTTTTTTTTTTGATAAGGCAAAAACGGACCGCAACGAGTCGGGCCGATGGATGATTAGTTGCACCCAGCGGCTGCAGAAGCTGAGGAAAAAGATGGATGTGTCGGATCTGATTAATGGTTGAGCTACACTCCCGGAGAAACATCCAATGTTTTCCATGATTCATGGCACTGGGGTATATGTACCCACATGAATAGTTGACTTTTTTTTGGTAGTGTATATACCATACATGGATCCTATGGGTTTGGGTTCCAACCGTTAGGAAATCCCTCGGTGTTGGTTCTTGGTTTTGAGCTTTGTTTTGTTGCTTATTCATGAGAAGAAGTTGTTGTTTGTTCTTTTTGTTGGGGTGCATTACAAGATGAACAGATCAGATGAGAGAAGCATAATACCGGGTCCAAAAAGCAAAGATGGTCACAAGACATACAGTAGCGTCTGAGTTGTTTTGCAATGCTGTCCAGGATTTGGAAGTTTGTTTTCTTCTCTAACGGCCATGGTTCAGTGGAAATAGATTGCCAAATTTGGAGGCAATTTTGCTCACCTATTTCTCCAACTGCCACAAATCAGATTTGGGAGGTCACAGGGACCGACCTCATCAAAAGGCAGAATTTGATTTACCCCCCAGAAAACTAACATGACAATAGAAAACTCAACCATTTGAAGATGTATTTGCTACACTAAAAATGGTGATGTTCCATTGAATGTGAGTTTTCGTGGGTGTATAGTGGATGGGATTTTTGTTGCCATTCCTGTGCCCCTCCGTCAGGAAGGTTCCCTTAATTATCCTTAATTCAGGTCATGTTAATGTATGCTGCATGGATGGCTTGCACTGCACAGATCTATGACTGCATGACGGATCCATAGATTTTATGCGGAAACCAGTAGGGATTTGAGGCCCAGAGGACCCAAATCCGTCTGATCATATCATCAAGAAAAAACAAGATACCAATGGCAGATATGTGTTTGCTTGATGAAGTGCAGATCTTTATTCTCAGCGCATATTATTCACGAATTATTGACAGGTAGTAGGTTGCAGTTGGCATGTTGCACTATATTGTTGGTTTTCTTCAACCGTCATCAACAGTAGTACACAATCAAGCGAAGCCGAAAAAAATCCATGGCATCCCTATGCTGACGCCGAGGCTGGAGATTCGGAAGGATTTCCCCAAGTTTTCTTTTTTGGAGCTGTTTGCCATGATAGATTACTAGTCACTTTCCCAACAAGGCTAACGGGATCTGGAGCTTCCCATATGAGATTTGGAGCTTCCCATATATCCACTTTATATCACTTAATGACTTAATGTGATCGTATGTTTCAGAATTGTAGTTGGGTCGCTTCCATCATTGGGCCAGGGTCAAAAACCTCCAGTTTTTACGACCAAAACGTCCACTGGTTACAGGCTTCCAGGTAGTTACCCTTAAGGAATGAGGTTTTTGCCAAGGGAAGCCGAAGCAACCAAATAGTTGGCTGGTTGAATTTTGTTAGAATTTCCACGGTTCATTAAATTTCACCCATTTTGGCTGAATCAAACAATCAAATCTATGGTAATTTTGAGGGAGTTTCCCTTATAACAATGCATTGTTTGGGATTTGGGGTTGGTAATATAACGACCCCTGATTCCCCGGAAGTCATCCCAATGATCAAAAGCATGGGGAAAGGCGACAACCACACCAATGTAGTCAATGGCATAACTCCTGGCCGTCGCTGAGGAATCGAAATTCCCGATGTCGGTCTTGGCACCAGTGAAACTGTCACTCAGTTTGCACCAAAATGTGAGTAGGGAATGGTGATCAGAGTACTGTTGATGGAAGAAATCCTGCACCACCTGGGATGTAAAAAACCTGTAAATAATGGGATAAACTACCAACCTCAACTGGTTTGCCGGATTTCTGAACCATCAACAGTATGAGGTGTATCCGTGACATCCCAGAATACATCTTGCTTCTCTTACCACTCTCCAGGTTTCTTTTGATTTGATCCAGATGGTTGGTGACTGAAAGGTTTCAGAAAATGTACGAACATGTTGGGATTGAGAAGATCCAACACCAGTCAGTTGGGATGGTTGAAAAGTGTTCACTATTTCAATTATCGCAGAATTTTGTTGATCAACGGTATTTGCGTTTGTCACTGTTGGTGTGTTTTTCTTTTGTTTGAAACGTGTTTGGCCCTAGGGCAAAGGAAGTTCCTCTCCGGGGGCTGCTGAGTTTTGTTGACAGAATCACTCCAAATCATGGCAGTTGGCCAACGCAAACAAAAAGGATGTCATCAAGGAAATCAAACGTCAGGATGTGATACTTTGATACAAGTGTTTATCATCCTTAGATGTAGAGGGAAACAATCACCCTTCAAAATCATTCAAATGTTGGCATTGTTACATGTGTTTTTTAAGCGAATCCATTGTGGGGGGGTCGTTCTTGTGTACTCTATTCAATGATGTCAATCTTCAATTACGCAATTCTCACCCCGATCCGTAGCAGGAGACTGGTGCATTTTTGTTCAATTCAGATATACCGATATACCATCATGCTGCTTATGAGTAGTTACCCTCCCTGAAACTAACATTTTCGCACCTGAAATTCGATGGTTGGAAGACGATCCTTTCCTTCGGGGCCCGGCCTTTTTTTCAGGTGCTTTTGCTGTTAGTTTCAGGGAGGGTATATTGGAGTAGGTTACATCTACCACCGATCCTTGACCGGGGGAATTCAATCTACGCTGGCACCAGGGTTTATATGGGTTTGTGAAATTATTCTAAATAGTTAGCCCATATATTGGACAATGTAACCACTACTACCACTATTACTACTCTCTGGTTGGGAATAAGATGCAACAGGTCCTATCAAGTGCCATCAGCATTCCAAAATACACCCTGAATAACTGGATGTTTCCTTAAATGGTGATACCCCCAAATCATCCATTTTAATAAGGTGTTTCATATAAACCATCCATTTTGGGGTACCCCTATTTTAGGAAACCCCCAACTAAGGAACTAAGAAGTTACTATAGCACTACTATAGCTCAATGCTCAAACTTCTTGGATTCCAAAATAGATCTCCCAATACTATGATTCCTACCAATTTCCCGATCCAAACAAAACATTGCACCCAAATGATGATTACCAAAACTGCCAAAAACACATCAAGTGAAAGATTTATTCACAACATTCATTCAACCACACCCCCAAAAAAGATGGGGTTGGTAACAACCGGTTTTTTGTTACAAGTTGTTTACAAAAAAAACAAAGCCAACTCCTATAATATATACACCTTCACCAAAAACAAGCAGAAAGTCGAAAACCTACGAGACACCGTGGTGCGGCAGCCACGTCGATCTCACCATCGCTACACCGAGGCCAGAAGACTTGAAATCGGAAATTCGATCCTTGGCGAATGACTTGGAGTTGAAGGCGGCAGTTTCCAAGGGGAAAAATTGGGAGAACTGGGTGAAATGGAGGTGCTTAACGGCCAGAAGTTGATGGTTTCAACAAAGACGGTTTCGGTGGTGGCAACTCAAATATGTTTTATGTAAATCCCGAACTTTGGGGAAGATGAACCCATTTTTACTAGTATTTTTTTCAAATGGGTTGGTTCAACCACCAATTAGAAGAGATCTTAATAAAGGGAAGGATGTGTTTTTTTTTATGGGGGGGAGAAGGTTGATAGATGTGATGCATATTATACACACATCTACGTTACATAGTAAGTGTGGGGATATCATGGCAGGACTCGAACAACAAAAGCAAGCATTTACTTCCATGTTAAATTGGCAAAAAGTAAGTGTACTCCTGTCTTTGACATGTATTCTGTCTTCATTCTGTATTCCATGTTTTTCTGTTCATGCTGAAATCCAGTGATCTTTGAAGCGTCACAACTTCTCAACTTCAAAGATCATCCAAGGAGCCAAGCATCAAGGGACAATTGGGTGTACCCCCAACAGTGTACCGATGGTATTTATTGTATTCTCTGGGGATTCTTGGGGATTATAACCCATAAATATCCACTATATAGGGCTTCTACAGGGATTTCCCAACGGGGTACGTTGTCCAACTATCCCCTGAAAGCATCGTGGAAGTTTCCTTCCAGCTCCTGCGAGCTATGATGCAACGGAACATGGGATGTGGACATCACGATGGTTTGCTATAACAAGGGTGTCACGTTCCACTAGTTGCCATGATTATGGAAGCAACGGCAGCCTTGGTTCAGTGAAGTTGTTTGAACAACTTGTGGTCTGTAAAATTGAAATAGATTCCATCTGAAAATTACAACAGTACCGTCACTACTTGGATGATCCTCCATTTTTGAATTCTTTCTATTGCTGTGTATCCGTACCATGCTCGGACTTTTGACACAAGCACAACCACAAGAAGAACAAGAACAATCCGAAAGTTTCAACATCTACATTTAAACAACCAAATGTAGGTAAAATTTAGATATACCATACATGCATGGTATGGGATCTATTAAACATCTGATTTCAGGAAGGATTATCTTTGATAGCGGGTTTTTTTGTGCAGTGACTGGATCTGCCAGGTGGCCGCATTTCCTGGGCAAGAGGTGGAAAAGTGCTTGGAGATCTGGATTTTTGTTAAACATGTTCAACATACAGGTTTTCTAGCATGCACGCACATGTTCAGTTCTTATTTGGGTGGTAGTTTCAAATATTTTATATGTTCATCCTTACTTGGGGAAATGATCCAATTTGACGTTTTTTTCAATTGGGTTGAAACCACCAACTAGTTATTTACGACATTGTAGTATACAACATGTATTGATTAAATCATTTTAAGAATACGTGAATAGCTTGCCATTGCATTTGCATGTGTTTGCACAGCATGTGCTTCGCACATAAATATCTTTTCTGGAAATTGTAGAAATGAAGAAAAACAAACAAACTATCCTGAACACTGTACAATAGAGGAAAAACTATATCAATTTCAATGGGGAAGATGATTTATTGACTCTTAATTTGATTGATTCACCTTGTATTTTGGTTTAGTGAATGCTTTCAAAAACAAATGCGCCGAATACAAACCAACAACTTTTTCCGTGCATTGTTTTGCATCATGGTGATTTGTAGAGTGAAGCTGTAGTGACTCTAACTCCATGCCATTTAAATTGATTCGAAGGTGGAATGATGCAACATAGAAATTGGCATGATGTAAACAGGTTTGTACATTTCCCTCCAAAAGATCTACAAAAGTCAGCTCGCGTTGGCTTCAGAATTTTCAATTTGTTGAAAAGACTCTTAACTCTTGACTTTGGCTGACATAATGCAATTCACCAAGACTTTTTTATAATGCCCTCCCTGGAACAAGCAGCAAAAACTCGAAAAAACAATGATTGGAAGAACTACTAACTATTAGTTTCAGCGAGGGTAACTATCCCAGATCAAACAGATTAGCATAGAGCCTGAAAATCAATGGTTTTAGTTGAGATGACATGTCCTTTTCTGGGCTGTGCTTAGAGATGAGCATGGCCATTTTCCCTACTAAATGACGAGAATCACTAAGATGCGGGGTGGTTGGCACCAAGCAGTTTCCAAAAGGTCTGCACCCCTGAAACTTACATGACTAGACTAGACTGGAAAATCCCCATTTTTTTTTAGATAGGAAATACATCGACTCGTTCATGATGGATTTTCCGTTGCCATGTGAGTTTTCCAAAGGTCGCTCCGCCTCTCAGCTTCCAGCGTTTAGCTACGCTTTCAGGCACCGGAGTTGGGCAGTATCGAGCCTGTACGCTTAGCACCGCAGGCGTTTGGGCAGCTTGGGAGTAATGATGGAGGTGAGCCTAACATATCCTACATCCACTGGGATCCATGGGACTGGGATATTTACCTTTCGCCATCTCCCAACAAAATCATATGTTCCATAGGATCCATGGATGGTATATATACACAAACATTTGCCATAGAGATTGACCAATTCATGTAGGTAAATATACTATACTTGTTTGGATCCTTCGGGGTTACCAACTGGGATCATTTTTGCCAGTTGAAAACAGTAGCACCGGAAAAGGGAGTGCATCCAAGTTGTCATGGAGCATCAGTTTGGGCGGTCAAAAGCATACATTTACTTGGTCGATTTTAAAATCACATATAAGCCAGTCATTTTTTTTATATACTAAAAATACCCTTGGCTTATGGGCCTTTTGGGGATAGCGAAAATAGCCCATTCGGGAAACACCTGGTAATCAAACATAATTTTTTGGGTTGGGATCAGATGTTTTTCATGGTTTTCAGGTGAGATACAGTGATATGGATTTGTTGGATCTACCCCACACCCAGTAACAGTGGCAAACGAAGGTTTATAGGGATCCACCACTAAAAATGTAACAATCCTGGTGGTGACTGTTACTGGGTGGCACCGGTTGATCCGATTGATTTGTCTCAAAAATTGGGGGCCTAGAATGTTCAAATGGCTTCACATTTTGCTGCTTGTGCAGCGGTTGATGGCACCTGGTAGTCAGCTACAAGGTTTGGTTATTTGAGCTTCAGGACGTGAAGGAATTTGGACAGAGACCTGTGACTTACCCTCCCTGAAACTAACAGCTCGCCCCTGAAAATCAATGGTTGGAAGATCTAAGTTCCTTTTTCTGGCCCGGCTTATTTTCAGGGGCAAACTGTTCGTTTCAGGCAGGGTATATCTTCAAAGTAAAATACAGAAAGCACTCAAAGACTCAAAACCTATGTATAAAATCATGTAATTTTGGAAAACTATACAATTCCCTGATCCTTTTCATGTACAGATGGCCTTTTTTTTCTTGAAACGAAGTTCCTTTTGATGGGAAGGTTTACATGGGATTCACGTTAGGATGCACTGGATGCACTTAGGATATATATACACCCCTCAGGGCATTAAATTCAGTTACATATAACATAATGTATACTCACATATATTGATGATGCGACCAAACATCTTTTATAGGTCTACATAATTTCCATCACACATTACTAAGTACACCCCCAAAAAAAAACAGCACTCGTTTTTTAGCCCACAAAACTCTCATGTTTTAAAGGCCGGATGGTGTTGGGATCGACGACGATCGACGTCGAATCGGGGTGAGGTGCAGATCAAGAGTTTGCATCGAACCACTGAAGCCGGTGAAAAGTTGAGGATGGGTAAACCCTGGGTGCGAAAGGAGGAGGATCCATCCCAGGTAGTCAAACATATTTTCTCCATGAAGTTTGCACCTGCAAAATAGGCGAAGGTCCCAAAAAAGGAAGGGATCGTCTAAGTCTACCAAGCATCGATTTTCCGGTGGGAAGTGTTAGTTTCAGGGAGGGTATGTTTTTACTAAAGATCATCAAGTTATCAAAGTCATTGCTTTTATATCATTTATGACCCATAGGATCAAAGTGTATTTTTTAACACTACATTTACCATTAACATCAACAATTCATGTAGGTAAATATATCAGGCAGCAGGATCCTATACAGGTTATCCAGAAATCCACGGGGTTTGTTGGATTTTGTTGGACCCTTCACCCTCGGCAGAGGACAACCTATGCATGTGCGTTGAATCTCATATTTTGGTGTACCATTTCCACTCACCCCTGAAATGTAAGATTGAACCCCCCAACACAACACATTCCGAAATACTTCACTCCATTGAAGACCATAACAACTGCGCATGACGGCACCCAAATATTTAGCGAGGGAGTCCCCATTGCGTTCCTGGGTCAGGGCTAGATCCAACAAACATGTATCAACTTAAATTTACATACAATCATATATACGTATATATATATATATCATTTACATATATACACATGTATTTTATATTTATATATGTATTTTTGTTTGAGGCTCAAACTCAAAAAACATGATCAACTTCTTGGCCTCTCCTTCTAGGATCCAACCGGTGTGTGCTACTCGATCTCCCTGGGACGAGCGTTGCTTGGCATGTGTTGGAAAGTGCTTTGGATTTTTTGAGTTGACATTGCCCATATGCTCCATGTATGATATATATTTACCTATACATGAATGGTTGATTTTTTACGGTAAATGTAGCTAAATATACCATAGACGGATCCTATGGGTTTTGCTTTAAGTTGGGGAGAAGTGTTTTGAGTCATGTGAGTCATGTCATGTCTTACTTTGAGAAGTTACAAACATGTGTTTCTCCTTCTTCCAAATGCAGTGGGGGTTCATATGCAAATCATAAATAAATGCAGTGAATCACAACTGGGGGTGATTGCTAGAGAGTGCAATTACGAATGCCAGATACATACAAATAATTGCAACTATATGTATAATACAATGTATATACTGTTTAGTATACATAACTAGTCGAGGTTTTTTTGGCTGGTAGAAGGTTTCCTAGCTTATCTCTATTGCCTTACCTCTCAGCCATGGAGGCTATTCTCAACCGTGGCTTGAGGAGGATGATGGAGGTGTCTCAGCATTAGATGATGTTGTGGTTGGTTTTTTGGGTGGTAAGACCACTCCATCAATCTGAAGACACAGAAGATTGCACATTTCCTAGTGTTTCATGCGATTCGGGTGACTCTCATGGTAATCCCATTTGACCCCTCAAGAAGAAAACCTGTGAAGTTTTATGAAGCTTTTAGATGATGGGGCCATGATGCAACATTCACCCCTGATCACCAGCATACTGTTGGATTATATATGTTTGTGTGCTTCAGCATTTCCCCCTTGCAAAAGAAAACACGCGCGTTTCCACTGCGGTTTGGGGAGCATCCCAAATGCTTCCAACCCGGAGGTTGTTTCAGGATTTGCAACTGTAAATTACCCAATCGCTGACTTTGCGAAGTCAAACACCTATAGTATATCTGGCCGATTTTTTGCGACTTCACACGACCTCACCCCAAAAGGTAGCTGAGGAAGGGAAATCCCATTATTTCAGGGAAATCTAGGTTGGTGAAATATCATAATTTGGCCAGATATATACACAGAATGATGTGCGTTTTTACAAAGATGGGTAGCCATCCAACCGTTTCATGAGTCTTAACCAGGCAACTTCTCCATTTTGGTAAGGTACCCTGGTACCCCGTTGCTTTATTGAAGAACACATGCCTTTTCTGAATCCTTGTAAAAGCAAATCTCTGTTTGCCGGAACGGATTGTATGTTTTAGTTGTTGCCTAGTTTGGGAGTGGAGTTTTGTTCCACAGGACGAGAAAGAAAGCTGCAAGAGGCAGGGTGCAGCTGTTGATTGTTGGGAAGTGAACGGATTGAAAATGGCCGTAAGGAACGACCAACAAAACATGGTGTGTGGCTGTTGCAATCATGGCATTTAGGTCATGCATATATATATATATAACTTGTTTGTTTCAAGATCAATAAAAACATGTACGCAACAGCTGATTCGCGGTTTGCTTGTGCATTGGCTTGGACTTCAATGAATGTCATTCCCTTCACCAGGATCCCAAAACACCAATGACTTCCGGCTGAGTATCGAGCAAGTTGATTTTGATGTTTGAGGATCCTGTTTTATTTTGCTACTCATTGTGGTAGGTCCTGGTAGGTAAATAGACTAAGAATTAAGAGCTTTGGGCTCCAAACTGCTGCTTGGTCACATTCTTCCTAGGGCCTAGGGTGAATCGTTGGGTTATTATGATTTCACGCTTGATCTGGGATCAGTATGGAAAATCACTCGGGCTGCTGCAGCTTGTGGATATGATGGTTGCCTGGATGTTAACCCATACCATCCATGTATGGTATATTTACTTATTTACCTACATTGGCCATAAAAGTCAAGCAAATGGAGGCAAATATAACATACATGGATCCCATGAGTTAAGAATCACACCCTTCAACCTTTGACACCACTTGGTTTCCAATTTGTTTGTCAATAAGTCTTACATTGGCCTTTTAGGGTGAACACACTAGAAATATGACCTCAGTCGAAACGTACACTTCGACGTTTTTTTTTTCAGGAGCAAGCTGATCGCGAACGCTGGTATGGGGATCGGTTGAAGGAAAGGGAGAACTTGCCCATCTACCAAGCCTCTCGACAGCTCTTTGTGAAGGGACACGGGTGCTGCGACCTTTTTTTTTAGTGGCAAGGGATCTGGTCAAATCATAGCGACGTCACACGACCTGGGCCCCCAAAGGTGGCTACTATTCAAAGGAAATGGGACCAAATGGGACCCCTTATTTCAGATCAGTCAGCGGTTGGTGAACTATCATGATTTGGCCAGAAGGGTTGAGTATAACTCACACTGGGATATCTTGTGAAATCTGTTGAAATCTGGCGAAAAGCACCAGTTGACGGCTGAGTTTGTGGCAAAGGAGTTTTGGATTCTAGATATCTAAGCTGGAGAGGGTTTCTTCCATCAAGAGCAGAATATCCTGTGGCAGTAACTTGTAACTGATAACTATTGTTTATACGAGACACCTGACCAGGTTTCTGAGTCCCGTAGTTTATCCACCAAGACAGGAGATCATATTTGTCACAGACAAGCATCATCACCATCAGGCACAACATCAAACGTATTGTACAACCACCCCCCATCAACACCATAGCTTTCATCACAATATATCACCTCATATATGTCTACAATCTATGTATCATGATTTATCACCATCATCAGAATCACAACCATCCAGGCAACCATCACAATCAATCGCAATATCGTCAACACCTTTCGGAATGCCTTGTTACTTGTTTCTGTTCGCTCAATTTCTGTGCGGGAAACAGGGGATCTGCCGCTGCCATGTATGGCGAATACTTGTATGATAAACTCAGTTGTTTTTGCCCGTTGACACAGATATCCACAGTAAGTAATTTGCACCATGGGTGGCAGATATAATGTAATATGTTTTTAAACAATATAGAAACCGACTACAGGAAACTTTTGAATTTTAAGGCCACCTTGTTTTTCCTACGTTGGGATAGTTTTGATCTTGAAAGAGCCAGACCGGTGGATCATTGAGATATGACAAGAACAAAAGTCCACATTTAATCCGTGAAAAAAAAAACAAGTTGGTTGAATTAGAAACGGGACTATAGATGATTATGGTCCACCCACTATTCTAGGGATTGTGAAGCAGAACATGTTGCAACCTCCGAGTACATAATCAACAGGCATTTCATGGGTGACAGGGTTCTCGCTTAGTTGGATTCTGGATTGGAGACATGCTACTAAGGCTAAGGAGCGCGTGCTTGCTGCTATCCGCCTGGGGGCCCTAAGCCAACAGTATGACCAGTGACAGACATGACGCCGGTGACTCGTGACGAAAGAACCATTCCCCAAAAAGGTAGCAAGTTGCTTGGTACCAAAGGAATTTCAAAGGCTACTGCTGATGGACAGCATCCTCCATTTATTGAGATGGTCGATTTTCTTAGTAATGAAAGTGTTGTACACATCCCAATTGGTGCCAGATTTTATACGTTCCTATGTTCAGGGTTTGCCAGTGGTTCGTGAAAAGTAAATATGACTTGATTGTCAAAAAAATCCAAGGCAACTGCGATTGCCATTCATGACATCCAAAACACTATGTGAGGTGAGGTGTCTCACCTGAGAATACATGAGATAAGATGTACATGTTTTTTATGTTAAGATAGTGTAAAGTCCATTAGAAACCTTTTAGTTTACATTTGCCACGATATTGTGAGCTCTATTGACATCTTGAAAAAGTGTACTTGAGAATAGATTTGGAAAATTAATCTACGCTTCGGAAAACTAAGATATATGATATCCCCCCAAAAAATGATGCTTGGAAGATTTGTATAGATCCTTCAGAAAGTAGTCCATTTTTTTTTGCGGACATGGTAATCTAAGTCTAGGTGGTGTTTTTTTTTTTTACGCGTACCTGGGGAGATGATCCAATTTATCTTATATTTTTCAACTGGGTTGAAACCACTAAGCGTATAGTAATTTTCGGGGTGGTGATTTCTGTACCTTCCACGGAACTCCCCACTCCCCAAGGTCAGAACCGAGTGACCCTTGTGGCGGCCGACACGGGTTCAGGCCGGGAAAGTCGACTCCAACGGCCGGTTTGATATCCGTTCTCAACAGTAGCCTGCGTGGTGGTACTGTAAGGATCTATAAGGACCCTTGTGGTATCACTGGCATTTGATTGTTTTTTGCTGGGAAAAATATCATCAACCCCTGTAGGTCGGTGGAAGTCACCGTGGTTTACACTGACTCCAACATGGAGTAGATGAGTAGAGTTGAAAAACACTTGTTTGTTGTCAAATTGAGTGGCAAGAACAGGAGAAACAAACATCCACCGTAGTAAATAGCTAGCTGTACTGTACCGATCGTTAGATTCTTATAGCTAGCATTTCTGGGGAATTCAAAAACACACTATAATATTTTATCAGTGTACCTTATGGCCGTATGGATCTTTTATAGCAACCTTTTCCCGGCATAACTCACACATCCCGAAACGCCCAAAAAGATCACTGGCGTCCACGAGGTAAATCGACTCAAGTATCACAATATATCTTGGACGAGGCCATCGCTCAAGGCACCTTGTGTGGAACTGGAGGGATTTTTCGAAAAAACGGCAAACGGCAAACGTGGTTAAAGATTGATGGGGAGAAACTCTAGTTGCCTGAGTTGTTAGGTTTCAAAAGAGTTGGAAGTACATATTCTTGTAAGATGATCATATGTTTTCCCAAATTGTCACTTTGAATTATTTACTTCGATGACAGTTGTTTGCATATTAATTGGTGTTGTTATCACACTCACTGCAAGTCGGAAACCTGATTTGTCATTAATATGATCCAACTGAAATTAGGAGTTCCCATCTATCATGGCAATGGAACATCTAGGCTCCATGAAAGTAACTAACATAGCCCCTGAAAATGGATGCTTGGAAGATGAAATCTCCTTTCTGAATGGCCTATTTTCAGGGGCGAACTGCTAGTTTCAGGGCGTGTAGCTGCTGTAATAAGTTGGACACTCATCTGTCGACATGAAGGATGCCAAAGTCTTTTTCCGGTGAGGTCATCACCAAATCCCAACTAATTTCTTTGATTGTTTTAGGTTGTTGGTGCTACCCAATTCCACATTGTATAAGTTGAGTGTGTGTATTTTTCAGATGAACTGCTTCAAACTGATGCAAATATCAGCAAATTCAGAGAGAAATTATTTGTTTTGAAGCTACAAGAAAATTGTGCATATATACACATTTTCTACATATATATGCACAAAAAACATACAAAAAGATAGAAAGAGAGAGAGACTACTTCCATTTTTACAATTCCATTCTCCATCCATCCATTTCGACGACCGCTGTTTGCTCCTCACGTCACGTCGCGTCGGTCGTGTTCCAGGCTGCGGTCGTCACCTGCACGTGGTTTGCACTCAACCACGGCGTTTGGCTGCCGTGTCTTTGGCTTCAAGGCCTGGAAGGGGGCGACCAGACAACCGGTGGACCTACTGTAACCAGTTGAGGGAAAGGTAGGTTTGTTTCTCCCATGTTTCATAGGGTTTTCATATAGGGTTTGATATGTAGTGTTGTTTGACATTATTTACAAGGTTTTTTTTATAATACATCTCAGGTGGTTGGGAATGGGATTTTTGAACCATCAACAGTAGCTTTCTAGTATGACTTTTATAGGGACGATGATGCAAAACATTAGCTACTGATGATTAATTGATAGGATGAGTCTGATGAACATGGTCCAACAGATGTAACAAATCATAGACCTTGGAGGAACAGGATGGCATGTTTGAAACAGAATCTATTTATACAATTAAATGTCTACATCAATCATTGAACACATTTTGACTCGGGTGGAAACCTCAAAAAACTCAGCTTTGTACAAAGCATTTGCGACAAAACATGTTTCTACAGCATGAGTTCAAGAATGCGTGTTGAAAAATCTGTCCGGATTTACCCAACTTTCATGTATCCTGGTGATGTAGTGTCTTGATATATGGCGACATTGGGCAGTAATTTATATATATATATATACATATGAGAATATATATATATATATATGTATTCTCTAGGTGTTGTTTGTTTTCCAAAGATGTTTGATTCTTGGGGAAATGCCTCTATATAGTATCTTTCACAGGGTTGAAACCCATCAACAAGGATGTTTCAACTTAAAGTGATGGCACTTTCTGAAACTAACAGCAAACGCCCCCTGCAAAATAGGCCATGCCCCAAAGGAGATTTCATCTTCCAACCATCCATTTTCAGGTGCTATGATGCTATGTTAGTTTCAGGGACGAGGCATTCAACCAATGTTTTTTGTTCCCAGTTTTTTTGTCAAAATCAAACGACAAAAATCGACACCACATCTTCTCAGGGTCGCTTGGGAACGTGGAGAACGTAGTGATGGTGCGGGATCTACGGGTCATGTCCAATGCTTAGTAGGCTGGATTCGGCAAATCAGTTACCCATATGCTCCATGTATGGTATAATATATATACCTACATTTGGTTGATTTTTTACGGTAAATGTAGGTAAGTATACCATACATGGATCCTATGGGTTATAGGATTGCACATGTTTGCAGAGATCAGCCAGAGGAAGGAGATCAACATACACTCCCGAAAACAACCTTCAAATTTGGGCAAGTGAAAGAAGAGTTTCTCTTTGGAAACCAGCTAGATTAACGCAGTTGGGACATGGTCCACGTGGTCCCTTTAAGGAAATTACTTTTTTACCAAATGACTATTATTACCAAAACGATGGTGATCCATCTTACTATAACCATTATAACTTGGTATTAGAATCCCTTACATACCCTAAGAACCTAATTATATATTGTTCCCCAATATGGTACTGTTGGTGGAAGGAATCCGCAACACCTCTTATTGATGAAACCCTATGAAAACTGGGATAAACTATCAACCTCAACTGGTGAACGCCAGATTCCTTCCATCAGTATTTCAGGCATTCTTAATTCGCTGACTTTCTGATGTTGCCGAGGTTGTGCGTTGGGAAGAGAAACCACCCAGGTGAGCAACCAAAGTGAGGGAATGGTTTGGAAGTAAAAGTCAAGGGACAAGGACGGGGTCTACCCCTATGGGTACGTGTACCCATGGTATTTAGCTGGTGTTTTCTAGGGATTTTTGGGGGTTGTAACCCATAGATACCCACTATATAAGGCTTATGTTTCGGGATTTCCCATAGGGGTATGTTACGGTATGTTGGTAGGGGTACATCCAACTATCCCCTGAAAAAGGGGGCTTGCCTAAACCCTGTAACAAAGGGTAAATCGTCTACTGGTAGGGTGGTGGTTTCTACTACTGGTAGGGTGGTGTGATTTTCACCCCGATCCTTGGAGAAATGATCCAATTTGACGAGCATATTTTTCAACTGGGCTGGTTCAACCACCACCTAGGTCTATCGATGTATTTGAATGAAGGAGTTCCTATTGACCTTCACTATCCACTGTGAACCAAAGTTTAGCCCCAAGATAGAAGTGATATGAAAACCAAGTAAGATGAAACCACCCAGGAAAACTCCAAGTAGATAGAAATCATGGTGAATTTTGGAAGAAATAATATCTCCTTGGTGCTAATTATATAAACGGTTTCTTGGCAATCCCAATAAGCTGGGCAATGGATATAGGATCGATAGTTCGTGCAACTAGGCTGGGATTCCATTTGAGCCGCAAAAGAAACCCCGGTAGTATTCGTTACATATTGGGTGGTGTTATAGGCTTAGCTCCTTTTAATTTTTTGAAGCGGCCAGCAACTAAATACGATGTTTAGAAATATGCTGGATGAATCTACTTTATGATAAAAGATGTGGAAAACGATACACCAAACGATACTCAAACGATACCCCACACATATAATGTATAATATATATATATATATATACTTTATGTGTATGCATCCTGGATTTTGGATTTTCATGGGGCGTTCCAAACGATACCCCAAACGATACTCAAACGATACACCAAACGATACCTTCAACACACGCTTGCCACACCATCCCCCATTTCCGTTCTGCCAGACATCCCCCTCTTAGAACTTCCATGACTTCGCTTTTGCTGTCACTGCTAGCGCTTGCTTGTGCTGGTGGTCAGTTGTGCCGGTGCTTGTGTTGGCGATGCTGGTGGTGCTTGTGCTGCTCTGGTGCTTGGTGTAGCTGCTGGGGTGTTTCGGTCTGGTGCTTGGTCCTGCTGGTCTGGTGCTTGGTGTCACTGGTGGTGGTTCTGGTGGTGGTGCTGCTACCCCTGCTGCTGCTGCTGCTGCTGCTGCTTGGAGCTGGTGCCGCTGCTGCTGCAGCTGTTGGTGCTGCTGCTGGCGGTAGCGGAGGTGGTGGTGGTGGTGGTGGTGCCCCAGCTCCACTGCAAAGCAGTAGCAGCGAAAGCAGCTCCAGCACTTCCAGCGCTGATGAAGAGGGCGACAAGGAATAGGTAAAATAGATGCTGATAATGAACTTGTAATTTGGGGAGGTGTTTCTGACAAGAAGTGGCCAGCATGGAAATAGTGTTTTCAGTTATAACGCAAACAGATTTATACGGGGTTTTTTTCCAGCTCATTTGAAACAGTGGAAGTGAATGCTGAAACACCAACAAAGTTGCAAGTTGCAAGTCAAATTATGACATGACGACTTAGTCATGAGATAGGTTTGTTTAATTGAACATGTTAAGGGTTTCCGAGTTTTTCCTTAAATCATTTACTGCAATGACAATTCACCCATAATCCCACCATGTTTATCATGTTTCATCGGATGAGATCAGAATCACCACTTTGAAGCAACAAAAATTGGGTTGCTATCACGTGACAGTAGGACAGTAGTGGCCAGTGAACATGTTGTGAACATGTATCCCTTCCTGGTGTCCACTGTTGGTAGGGGAGCCCCACAGAATGTATAGATTCCGTTTTGCCACTGACATTGTGGATGTCCTACTATCATGATTGTCAATATCCAATTTGTAACGATGTCAGGTAATACACCATCCTGACGGGTAGTTTTTCACGACGGAATTTCTTCGGATTTCAGTCAGTGAGATGTTGGGTTGATTACGAATATGTTCCCAGATGTTTAGTTTTATTTGTAATAGAATTTGATGTGCATTGCTTTCTAACACCCTAGGGATCCAATCACCTTCTGAGAAAAAAAACAATGGAACCTAAATACTATGCGTTTCGTTTCGGTGATGAAGGACACCCCTTGCTCATCAGCTGAGAATATGACGGTTGATTCCTAGGGACATTTATCTAATATGATCGATCTCAACTCACAGGATTCCAATTAGTTGAGTAATTTCAGAGATTGATCCATGGTACCGGCATCTATCTATCCAACATGTTCCATTGAAATCATTATGTTCAACATGTTTTCACAACATTGTCTTGTTATATTATATAGATTGTAATTAAGGTCCACCGTGAACTGTTATCATTAATTTGGTGTCCAAAAACGAAAGCCAATAATGATTAATCATTATTTGTCTTGGGGTCGGAAATCCTGGGCTGATATCATTAGTTGGTTCCAAAAAAACGATTCTGGGTTCAATAATACGCTTGAGCCACGAAAAAAAACCTTCTTACTTTCCATTATACTAGTTGTTTAACAAGTATCCAGTATCCTTATAATGGTTTATGGTAGTCCCCATATAGAGATGTAGTTTTTCATCTAATACTCTAAACAGCTAGCGGCCCCTCTTTTTTCATTGCTCACTTTGGCTCACCACTTCGAGGCCTTGGGGCTCCATCGTTTTTTGTGCCTTGGTTGCGAAGGGCACCCATTTAATTTCGACGGTTAAAACGGAGTTTTGTCAAGGAAAATGGCGATTTCAAAATGTTTCAAAAAGGAGTTGGTTTCCTCAAGTTCTATTTCGATGAGGGAAGAACATGTATTTGACTCTTTGACTGATTTTCAGGTTGGTGAAGTCGGATTTTTTTTGGAAAATTCAATGTGTTTATATGGTTGATGATACTGTTATATAGATGGAAAGATATGTATGGAGGTCACGTTTTCACCCCTGAAAGGGCCACGAATCAAACACCCAAAAAAAGGTCACTGGGAAGAACCTGGTGGAATCATTTTAAAGTGGTTTTCGCAACTTTGGGTGGGATGAAACTGACCAATTTGGTACCTGGACCTTCCAAAGGGTGCCAAATGGTTTTAAGGGGTGTCAATTAACCATCCCTTAGGGTTTATTTAGCACCCCGAAAGGAAGGTGCTGGTAGGAATATGTGAATTCGGAGGTTTTGTAAAAAAAATTGCCAACATTTTTTGTAGATAGAGAATCAGTTGCCAACATCCAGTCATCGTGCTCCGAGGCACCGTGGGGTCGTTGTTACCCCGTTTGTCACGCTTGGGTGCTTCGCACATCATCGTGGATGAGGTCCGTTGTTGGGGGGGAAAAATTGAGCGCACAACGACCATGGCGATGGGGTTTTGACATGCTCCAGGTTTCCTCAGAAATTTGTGAAGGTAAATATATATATGTATATGACAACTCATGTGACATACTAAAAAGCAATTCTGATGTAATCATTCTAAAAGTTGTTTTTAACAACTTGAAAGCCTATGAGGTTTTGGTTTATCAAAAGGGTGAGGTGATGTAGTTGAAGTATTTTGAGGCCTTAAGGGGTGCACACCCTCCGATGGGCCCCTGATTACCATGCCATAATTTTGAGTTTCCACACATACAAAACATCCACTGGCATCTGGAACGACTTATGCCATTTTTTGCAGAATGAAGAAAACCAAGGATTGTACATTCTATCATACTGTCACATCATTTCTGTTGAAATTGTTTCTAGGTGGTGGTTTTAAACATGTTTTTATGTTCATCCCTACCTGGGGAAATGATCCAATGTGACTAACATGTTTCAAATGGGTTGGTTCAAGCACCACCTATTTTTTTTTGTTAAAGGTCAAAGGTTTGCAGACCCAAATAGTTGGTCACCTCCCAAGACTTGGGATTGAAGTTTTTGAGGGCGAGGTGGTTGTCAACCAATCACTTCCAAGGAGGCTCCATGGTTTGAAAAACCGAAGCTTTGAAGGAATAGAGTTGTGCCCAAAAGATTGAACCAACTACTGATACATGTGAGATATTTTGTAAAACGCCACAAAGGAAGGTGCTGGTGCCCTTTATTTATATTTAAGGTTGATTTTACATTGGGGATTTTACTTACTACCTGTTACTACGGTTTGCTAATTTCCCTCTGTTATATTCTGGACTATATGGGAATATCATCGCCAGTTTGATTGGGATGGGATAACATCAGGTGTGAAAAGTTTCACATCCAAGGGAATATTTTTTAAAAAACATGTCATGCTGAGATGTTCTTTTGTTTTTTTATTGAGGTGATTTTTGTTTGTTGTTTCTTGCCGCCATGGTCAAGCGCTATGTGAGAAATACTGTTGATGGAAGAAATCCTGCATCAGTTGAGAGGTAGTTGATCCTATGATTTACAGGGTTTTAGCACCATCCCAGGTGGTTAGCCGGATTTCTTCCATCAACAGTATCTCTTTATATACTTTCTCTTAATCCATGTGTGGCTCAACTGGCTCGGTTGACAGGGGGACCTTCATTGCTGCATTGCTACGTAAAACACCAGCCATGATACTATCAACAAGAACCAGTAATAATGATTTGTCTACATATATCACAGGGATCCAATCACCTTCTGAGAATTTAGGAATGGAGCCTAAATAGATTTCCTTTTCAGAGGTGATTGGACACCCATTGCTCATCCACTGACGTTCGGTGAGCCAGGATCCCTAGGGTGCATAGATTTATACTTCTTTCACAACCGTGTTTTGTCAATGGAATAGTTTGTTTCATTTGCTTGATGATTGCGAGCCCTCGGTTCTGAACCTTGAACTTACACACGGGGGTGGATGAGTGAACAGCAAGAACAGCAAAAAATGACCTAAACCAACCGTTGGTAGAAGAAATTCTACGCCACTTACTAGGTTAATCACACTCGTTCAAAGGGTCAGGCAAGAATTGCACTTCCATGGAGGCTGCGGGTGTTGGCATCAACGGCTTTGGCGCTCCAAGAGTATCCCAGGTGGTTCGTGTGTAGGAGTTCTTGCATCAATAACTGGCGCCATGCTGTGCATCTCTGTGTCGCTTCCTAGCGGGCAAACTGCCGTGGTGTCGTTACACAAGGAGAGTATGGTCAGTGAATTGAAGATGGCAGCGCAACGTGAGTTGAAGAAACGCTTTTTAAGGCCGGGAGATGAGATGGTGTGGCTTGTTTCATGGGTTTCCCAAAGGGTACCCCCCCCAATGCCACCACCTCTCCCTAAGAAATAGCCGGCCTTATTAAAGGAGTATTTACCAGCATCATTCGCCAATAAGGCCGTGTTTCCTGGAAGGGGGTGGTATTGGGTGGGTGGGCCCCTTAGATTTCCATCGTTGTCGTTGTTGTTGTTGTTGTTGTTGTTGTTGTTGTTGTTGCTGTCCTCCACAAGAATCATGGATTTGTCGCCTTTCGATGTTTGAACGTGAGGCTGCTGAGTTCTGAAGGATACCATGAATTTGCTTGGCAGACTTTTGAACCCAGAAGATTTGTGGAGGGTTTTAAGTTCCTGGGGGATGTTTTTAACGCGGAAGGAACAAAGTGTTGTTGTTTACTGTATCTTCTTGTAAGTCAGGAAGTTCAAATGTTCAATATGGAATAGGAACATAATTTTAGTGAGTGTATATAAGATATTTGTTTGGCAGGGTCTAGTAAGATTTGCTCTATTTTGTGCTTATATTTAATACAGTACCAGTTCAATAAATACCAGTTGAATACCCTTTGTCTTCAGTTCTCCAAGATGGCTTAGGTCATTGTTTTGATCTCCGTCAGTCTTTGGATGCCGTGGGTCTTTGTGACGGTTCCCGTGTCAGCGCCGTGGTACAAACACCCGACATGGTCGCGACAGATACCGCCTTTGCTTTGTGGTGCGTTGGTGACAGTGGTGTGGTGACCTGGGGAAATCCAACAAGTGGCGGAGAAACTCGTTTTTTGTTGGCAACGCTCCTGGCAATTAACATTTTCCCAAGGTGGGATATGTTTGTTGCCTGGAGGGTAATTGAATTTTTTGTTTGACAGTAGGTGAAGAAATCTGGTTATGCAGATGTCAGTGGAATACGAATACACGCTCCTACCCCCCCCCCCCGCAAAAAAGTTCAATCCCGTGAAATTGAATGGCGGCGGGACGAGATGAAGACAAGTTGAAAGAGGACACCATTTTTAAATCCTCATTTTTAGATCAATTCTCAGACTCGTTAGATGTCCTCAGGATAGCCATGCAGTGCAAGACCTTCTCATTAACGTGCAAGAAGTTGTTGCGTCTGCTGGTGCCTTCGCAGCTTTGTTGTCAAATGGACGCGTCATAGCATGGGGAGATCCAGAAAAAGGTGGCGATAGCAGTGGAGTCCAAGAGCAACTGCAGGATGGGGTCGAAATTGGTCATGTTATCATGTTCCTTTTTTCTGCTACTTCAGATTTTGAATAATATACCGAATATACCTCCCAAGTTCTGTTAAATGCTTGCGACCTCACACGACCTGAGCTCCCAACAGGTAGCTTTTTGGAAGGGAAATCCACTTATTGCATGGAAATCTAGATTGGTGAAATATTAATGTTATGATTTGGCCAAATCTAATAGCTTGAATGGATGCTTTTGTTGTGATGTTTTAAAAGATTGTACCGAATCGTGAATCACCATTTTTCACCACCCACCCACCATCAAAGGGAGAATATGTTTTATATTGTTTTATAATACTTCTTCCAAGCATTTTTCAGCAAATCCAAGGGAAACCAGTTTGACAAAGACAAAGAGTCCTAAATGGATGCTCCATGTGCAAAAATGGAATGTCACTTTTTGGACAATTACAACAAGTTATGCAACTTTGGACTTGCAATCACTTCTTACTTTCAAAAACGAAAGAAGATGAAATTTGTTGAGTATCCAATTTTCCTATGTTTGTTGGATGTAAATGGTGTAAATAAACCGGTTTCTACACCCTGCCCTTGATAGGATGTACAACAAGTGAAAGCTTCCGGCGTCGCCTTTTGCGCAGTGCTGCAAGATGGACGCGTGGTTACTTGGGGTCATAGCACTGGTGGTGGAGACAGCAGCATGGTGCAAGTTCTACTGCGAGATGTGAAGGAGGTACATGCATCTTATTTTGCCTTTGCTGCAATTTTGGCAGATAGAATCTGTCCGAATAAAAGTTGAAGATTGGGATGGTGGAAATTGTATGTTTGCAGAAGGTTTGGTCCGAGAAGTGAAAGAGTTTTGTTCAACCACGTTTTTCTATTGCGTTTTTCATATTTAGCAGGGAACCATGGATGGCAGCGATGTCAATATTTGAGTTGGAGAGATAGTTAGAGTATTTCAGCTGCTGAACACTTTGGGTTTCTTGGGTGATATGTTAATTGCTAGCAGCCAGTAGTTTGTAGCTGTGGATATTTTTGTTCACCGGTGTACATCCCTTTAACAACATGGTGATGCAGCATATCCCAGTGAGCAGATCTCACCTCATGGATTCTGCAGTTCATAGGTGATTCATCCGTGTTTATCGCATCTAGTGACGAGGGGAGTTTTGACAAATGCATATATACATCCCAGGTGGAGACATGGCGGGATTCCAGCTGCACAAAAAAACGTGTTACTTCAGAGTCACATCGAATAAAGCTATACTTCTTCATGAAATTCCAGTGAATTGGAAGGCGTTGAAAAAACATCCATTTTCAATCGTTATGTGAGTTGGAAGGCCAAAACCAACAAAAACACCTGTTGATCAATTGTGTATTGATTTCTATCTCCACCTGTTAATGATCAGGGCGCTATTTTCACCTGATGCAAGTCATACATACTTTTGATGGAAGAAATCCTAGCTACCAGCTACCAGGTAGTTTATCCCATTATTTACAGGGTTTTAGCACCATCCCTGGTGGTTGTGAATGGGATTTCTGAACCATCAACCGTATCTTGTCATGCCATCAACCTTGGTCAACCCAGGAACCGTGATTACCTGGGGTGGCGAGAATTCGGGCGGCGACAGTCGTCGTGTCCGACATGAGTTGATCCACGTAGAGCAAATTTATGCCACACATCGGGCCTTTGCGGCACGCTTGCAGGATGAAACGGTGCCTTGGTTACCTTGGTTCGAATCGGCAATCCAAGAGGGGGTGATTGGAAAATCTCCCAAGATGAATGTATAGATGTATACTCATACCTGGAATTCTATAGGAGAATTTCCGGTCAGTTAACTGTTGGTTTCTGGGTTGTAAGTATAGGACCTTCTGGATTGTACGACTGTATGTTTGCAGGTGTTTCTAGACCTTCCAAACATTTCCATGGAGATACTCATTCAGTAGTTGGGTTTTTTCCATGGTTTGATGATTCTGTATTATGCAGGGTTTCCGATCCACAAAAAGGTCAGTCTGTTTTTGTTTGTTTTTTAATTGGGGTCCCATATGATTGGTAGGGAGAAGAATTAGTTGTTTGTGAAACTTTGTACAACCAACAGTTTTTGAAGACCTGCCCTTTTGGTTGCCTTCTTCTTTCATGACCCTCTCAACTGTCAAAACTAGCCCACCAATTAAGAAGTCACGAGTCCATATTCCAGCCCAGCTCTGCTTGATTTGTGGTACTCGTACTAACCCTCCCTATAAATCTAACAGTTCATTTGAACAAATAAGCCAAACTACAAAAAAAAGGATCCTTTCCCTTGTCCCTTTCCCACCATACCTTTCAGGGGTGAACTGTTAGCTTTAGGAGGTTCATCTGAAATTTATTGGGTATTCAAACTTGTTTCTGTTTTGTGTGGTTGGATGTACACATATAATCACATATATCACATATATAATAATATATAATAAACAAAGGGTAATTACTAACTATTGATGGAACCAACCAACAACCCACAAAAAACACCAAGGTGAAAAAAAGCCACGTTTTTTCCAATGATCAAAAACTGGGTGGTGTTTTTTTGTTAACATGTTTTTTATGTTCACCCCGATCGAAATGGGGGAAGATGTAACCCATTTCGAGTCGACTATGATTTTGTTCAAAGGGGGGTTGGTGGTTCATTAACCCACGGTAATCGGAAACAAGCTCCGGCCCTTCCTGACAGGTGGTCACCTGGGGTTACGGTCCTGAAGGTGGTGATTCTACTTCAGTCCAACATCGTCTCAAGTCACTCGATGGTTGGAGCTGCGGGCGGGTTGGTTGTTGGTACCGGGTAACTCAAAGTTTCACCACCATTAAAAAAAAACAGGTGCAGTTTTTTTTTGGTAGGGATTTTTTAAAGTGGCTTAGGAAAATTGGAATTTATGATGGTGATTATATGAATTTGCTAGGATTATGAGATGTAAATGGTGAGCAACATTGCAGCACAGTTGTTCTAAAGTGGTGTGTTAAACAATTCAATTGATGGTGACCTTTTACTGTTTGTTCACGGCATATGCTAGCCTGTGGTTGGGTGGTGTGTTTGTTTGGAGCTGGTGGTTTTCATGAGCGTCATTGAGATTTTAGACCCAAAACAAAAAAATCCACCCCACAAAACGTCATTTGATGTGGAACATGTTCCTTTACCTTTGAAGATTTTGAAAGGTAACATCCAAGTTGAATTTGAATTGTAAAAAGATACAGTCAGATAAGATCCTCGGGAGTGCTACGATGTAGAGGTAGATCGGGTAACAAAATCACACACCTTTTTTGAGAGACATAGGCAGTTTGACGCCTTTTGATAGGGCTTTGGATTGCAAACCCTATGGGTAACAACTTGATAGTCTAATATCTTAATGGGAAATGGAACACACCCGACATTGGGGAAGTTGTGCGGCAGAATGTAGAGTCTGATGTCAGAATCTTCACTTTAACAAGATGAAGATCTCTAAACTTTCAGTCAAATTTTTCGGAATGATTCTTAAAAACATAAACTCCCCGCAACTAACAGTTCGCCCTTAAAAATGGGCCCTCCCGAGCAAAAAGACATATCCATTTCATATAGTTCAACAGCAGCCTTCAAATTTTTAAAACTGTAGAGACACTCCTTTTTTCTATTGAACAATCATGAAAAATCCAGTATCCAAAAAATATGGCTATTGGTGAAATAAATTTCTCCAACCTTTTGTGTATGTTTATATTATGAAATTATCCATGTTTGTTGGTTGTTCCCGTTCTTTTTTGTTTGGCTGTTTGTGAAAAAGCCCCATAGCATCCATGTATGGTATATTTACCTCCATTTACCATACAAATCAACCATTCATGTAGGTAATTATACCAGTCCCATGGATGGTATGGAAAACGAAGGCCGTTTCCAAAAACACCTCACGAAACCTCAGCCAAAAGCTTCAAGGTCAGTGCATCACATTGTGGCTTCGTCCCGTGCGTTTGTAGCGATCTTGGCTGATGGCAGTGTTGTGACTTGGGGGGAAGCGCATGCAGGTGGAGATTGCAGTCGAGTATACCACCGACTCAAAGGTGAGGAAGATGGTTGAAATCCCATTCCCAACCACCTGGCATGGTGCTGAAACCTTGTAAATAATAGTGATATCTACCATACCGGACCATATCAACTGGAATTTCATGGATTTTATTTTTAGGTTCCACTTTCCTGGAAGGATGATGATTATTATAGAACCCCCTACGTACTCTGGGATCCATGTATGGTATATTTACCTACATTTGGTTGATTTTTATGGTAAATGTAGGCCATAGGCTTATATCATACATGGATCCAATGGGCTATACTGGTCCCTATTTTTTAAAACCCGTCACCATCCCCGAGTTCTGCTTGTTGGGAACCGTCATTATTGGGACGGTGCAAGTCCAAGCCGGAATATCAAAGCCTGGCAAAATGCAGAATTTTCTGTCGTTTTTATTGCATATATATATATATATGATCCCTTGGCAAACCTTTGGAAGTCCTCGAAGAACCCTTAGGCCCATTGGAATTTGATGCTTTTCTTCGTGTAACTCACCACAACGATTAGAATTTTCAGCATGGAACCTAAGTTTTGCCTAACGACATGTCACCTCATCGTGTCAGGTGCTATGTTTATTGCAGGGACTGTATACCGACCATAGTAGTTTCTGAGTTCAATGTATTGGGTTGAATTATGTAGCGGTGGATCATTCTACTACCCGCTGTTAGTATCAGATTGTAACACTATAACCATGCCCATGACATAGGATGAAAGTTATGGAACTCCTTTTGTTGAATCACCTCTTTTGTGTGTTGTTCTTGAACCGATGGGGTTTCACGTTTCAGTGCTTGTTTCAAGGGAATCAATGAAATTCCACTGCTCCCCGTGGACCGTTGCAGGTGTGCAAGAAATCCGCGCGACCACTTTGGCCTTTTGTGCTTTGTTAGCTGATGGCTCAGCAGTGACCTGGGGCGAACCACAAGTCGGTGGCGACTGCAGTGCCTCGGTGGAAAGTGATAAATGGAAGATGAGGCGAAACAACATTGAAAATGATGATTGGAAGATGTGGGTTGCATGTAAATTCCATGGAGATGGGGATTTTTTGGTTTGCCGGAAGATGCAGCAGTGTTTTTTGGAGTAGCTTGATTTTTGCTATGTTTTTTGTGGTGGGTAAGCGTTAGATTATCCAATTTGACCATGCAGTTGTTGGTGGTGCATAGGAGATTCGATCAAATATAGTCAACTATATTAATTTTTGATTCAGCAATAGTAATCATAATTATATACAGAACTCTTGTTTTTAACGATGCGGTTCTCTATTGTATTAAATCCCAACAAAAACCAACCAATAAAATAAGATAGGCTAAGAGATGGCTAAGAGTAAACCTTTTCATTGAAAATTGATGCCAATCTCAAACAGGAAACCGTACCTTTTTTCAGCAACAAACATTGACCAGGGCGATTGTTTGCCTGAGGATACACACACATGTCACTTGGGATTCACTTGAATCCATTGGAAGAGTTTTGGAATGGCTTCCTGTTTTTACCAGCTGGGACCTATGGGTTCCAAAGAATCCTGCATAATTGTGGCATACCGCATGGATGTTTTGCAAAAATGTAGACTTGCAATATTGCTGATTTGCGTTTTTCTCAGGAGAGGTCACGGGTCATGCTTTCCTTGCCTCATTCGACATGTTTTGGTTCATCAATTGTTTCCCAAGATGTTTCGAAGAAAGGTCACAAGTTGGCACCCTCCCTGAAACAAGCAGCAAAAGCTCTGAAGATCAATGGTTTGATCATTGATGGTGGAAGTTCAATTTATGGAGATCTACCATCTCATCTATACCTGCTAGGTCTTGACATGAGCCACAAAAAAAAACGGCTTTACTTTCCATTATACTGGTTGTTTAGGAATCCCTATAATGACTGATTATAATCCCTAGTTAATTGGGTAGTATAATTCCCCAGATACCTTAAACAACGAAGGCTTTTTTCATTGCTCACATAGAAATTACGTGACAACTTGGTTGGAAGGCTATCTGCCACAGGTTGGGATTTTTGTTGCAAGTACACGACCCCTGAAACTAATAGCAAACGCCCTTGAAAATAGGCAGGGCCCTGAAAATAGGCCGGGCCCCACAAGGAAATGTCCATCATCAAATCCAATACACCCCTGAAAACTAACATGACTGACTTGGACAACTTTTATTTTTCAATAGGAAATGGGCATCGACTCAAATGGTCGATGTTCCAGCCAGTCATGTTAGTTTTCAGGGGGTAACTCCTTCATGAATTTTTCTTTGTAAATGTTCTGCCGCCAATATGGGTTTTATTTTGGTGGCATCGAAGGGATCCACCCTCCACAAAATGGTTCCAAGGTGTTTCTCCGCAGCCAAAAAAAGTAGGGTACCCTGGAATTTGTTTCACCTTCTTGAAGTACCAGGACAGGTTGTGGACAAATTCTCTGGTATCAGGACAAATTCTCTGGTATCAGGGACCAAGAATCTTAGTTTCTCCCAGAAACTAACAGTTCGCACCTGAAAATGGATGGTTGGGATGGCTTCCTGGCAGGTGCTACGGTTAGTTCTAGGGAGGGTACATCTTTGTTTTCTCTAACAATCACTTTCGAATGTCCACATCAATTTTTTTGATTCAGCAAGATTCACAGTATGAGGCCAAGTACAAGATCAGCTACAACACGTAGTGCAACTGGAAGCTTCTGGTTATGCCTTTGCTGCCTTATTACCCGATGCCTCTGTGGTGACATGGGGCAATCGCTACTATGGGGGCAGCAGAAAGGAGGCGGAGCTGGAGGGGTATCACCTGCCAAGGTAAAGTGAGTAGGTGAGTAGGTGAATCCTCCTGGATTCAACGACATGCTGGCTGGTGGTTTCACCTCGAAAATTGGGGAAGATGAAGCCATTTTGACTTGCGCATATTTTTCAAAGGGGTTGGTTCAACCATCCACTAGCATGTTTGAAGATTTTTTTCAAGAAATTTGGGGGATTTCGAAGGTGAAATCAAATTCAACTTTCGATGTTTTGCCAGGTTTGCCATATTTCATGTGTGGTAGCTCTGGGGACAAAGGACTTATGTAAAGATTTGACTGCACAGAAGCCAAAGGTGGTGAATGTTCAAACCAATCTTTTGGAGAAATGATCCACATTTATGCACTTTGTCAACCACTACCTTACTCGGATTTTAATGGCTTGTTTAAGCTGATGTTTTTTCTTTTGCCATGGTAAACCATCATGAAATCACCTGAGCAATGAACAAAAACCTTGTTGTTTAGGGTAGTATATAGGGGATTATACTACCCAATTAAATAGGGATTATAATCAGTCATTATAGGGATACCTATTAACAAACCAGTAGAATGGAAAGTAAGGCCAGGTAATTTCGTGGCTCACTTTTTTGAATGGTATGTGTTCCGACCAAAAGCAAAACTAAGCCTAGAGATATTTCTAAAGTGTGCCCTGTTTTTGCCTTGTGTGCATTGGAACACCACCCTAATGATTTGGTCAGACATAACAACCATCGGTTTAGTACTCACCTGATCTTAGTTTCAGGGTAGTGCTGTAATTTTAGCTCATATATCTCTGTTACATTCATTTTTGAAAAAAAAATCACTTGTGTTTTCTTTCACATTTTTTCCCTGAGGGCTTATATATATTGCAGGTTTTCTCCCTGTTTTTGTTGTTCTAATTGAAACGCCACGGATGTGGTGTTTTCCCAAAAAAAGCTATGGGAAGACACACAGCTCGCCCACATGGACCCCAGAAGGTACAAGATCACCTGAAGGACCGGTGGGGGCCCCGTGATTTTTTTCGTGTTTTTTTTTGGTCGTTGTTCTCAGAGATTTTTTTGGGTAATTGATATGGGTGTTTCCAAAAATAGGGGAACCCCAAAATGGAAGGTTTATTATTGAAAACCTTATTAAAATGGGATGATTTGGGGGTACCACTATTTACGGAAACGCCCATATTTAGATATTTAGATACCTGGAACCCAAATGACCCTTGTTGGAAAGGGCCTTGTTTTGGAAGGTTGAAGTCCAATAACAGAGGACAAATAGGTTCCAGATATATATATATAAGATATATGATATATCTATATATCTATATATATATATGATATATGTTATGTATCACTTTGTATCCATCAACATGTTGGAGAAAAAATTGGATCTTTGAATTTCAGTTCCAGAGGTTGGACCGCAAGGGCCCCTCCCTGAAACTAACGGCTTGCCCCTATGAATGATGGGTTCCAAGTCCGCAATCTCCTTTTCCAGGGGAAAAAAAATCAGGTGCCATGTCAGTTTCAGGGAGGGTATATGTTGTTGCATAGTATATAATGACATAATCCGACATACTGTATACCTGGCAAGTCTTAACATGTCCTTTGCTCAGCAATATATACCTACTTGTTTGGATGGGGCAATAATAAACATGGAATAAACTGTGTGCCCTATACATACAAATGCTTCATGCTATTGATAGGAAACTGATGGATACTACGACACCCACAATTTGAAATGATATGTGACGTTTTTGACCATAGTGGTTACACACATAAGCCGAAAATCATTCAAGTTCAACAAATCCAACATAAGAATCCCATCTCACACACTCAATGGTGCTTCTGTGTTTACTTACATTTATCTTCAAACCTACCCATTGTTTTGGTAGGTAAGACCTTACATGGAACACTTGGGAATGTAGCAGCAGAACAAGCAGCTTCAAGGGACAATTGGGTGTACCCCTAACAGTGTAGCAATGGTATTTATTGTGTTCTCTAGGGATTCTTGGGGATTTTTGTCCACCCATAAATACCCACTCTTTTTCGGTAGCTAGGGATTTCCACAGATTTCCTTCAAAAAAAGGCCTTTTTTTGGTAGGGAACCGGGGGTACATCCCGGGGCCTATCTCCTGAGAGCACGTGCCCAGCCGCAGGATGTCATACGTTTGAAAGCTTCAGCTCGTGCCTTCGCAGCCTTGGTCGATGGATGTCGTTTGGTCACTTGGGGCGATCCGAGGGCCGGCGGCGACAGTAGCATGGTCGCTGTGATGTTTTAGGAAGGGATGAATGGATTTGAAAAACAGGCAGGAATACATGGATATCATGGAACTAGATTTTCTTAATCATGTGTTCATTTGAATTTACGGATTTATGATTTTGTTTGTTTTGAAGCGAAACAGTTATATGAAAGATGTTGCTTTGAGTCGTTGGTCGGCCTGATGATTCAGCATTGGTAACATGCCATCACTGCAGATGGTGTTGCAACTTGCAACCCGCAGAATCTGACGGTGTGTGTCCTAAGAATCCGTAATTGAAACCAAGATTTGAGAGTCCTTAGACATGAGATATGATGGAAACCTCCACCCAAACCTTCATGGTATATTTATATTTACATTTTAATTTACCTACATTTAGGTAGTTTTGGTGGTATACACCATACATTGAGTGTTTGTTGGATGGATCCTTAGGATTGCTTCGGTGAACAAAAATCTTCAGAGATCGTTTCAAGTGACAAAGATTCACGATTTGAAGCTGATTCACATGGAGACAAAAAACAGTGACGGCGAAACCGTTGTTTTCAAGGATTTCAGCCGGCGTGAAGACACAAATGGTAGTTTCGTAGGAGGAATCCTGCCTAGCAAAAGACTTGCATCCTCTAAAAATGAGCGTAACCGTTGAAGAATGGTGGTTGGGAGACAATTATGTTCTTTTTGGATGGCCTCCTTTAAGGGGCTATGTTTGCACCTGGATTCGTTCACTGAAAAAGAGTTCTAACATGTTTTTTTCCTCACCATTTTGGATGAAGCAAATTTCCCATTGGACATATTGAAGTCATAGATTCTATCATAGATGATATATGATGATATAACATATATATATATATACATGCAAAATCTCATAGAAGACCTACTGTAAGTATATGTTAGTTTTACGTATTTTGTGGCCTGCAACCCTCCAACTACTTGATCTTGGAAGGTCTTCACCGATATCGCGTTCGCAGGCACATACGCGTGACATTCACACCGACTTGTTGCTGACGGTTTTGTTAGAGTTCCTTGGTGTAACCAAAGCAGCATCCGAAAGAACCCACCAAATGAACGGAGCAGTTTGTGGTTTGGGGGGTTGGAATCTTTTTTGGAAAGAAGGGGTCTTATAAATGAAATCCATTTGTTTGTGGAATTGGAATATGTTGGTCATCATGGATCTGGAAGACGACCTGTTCATTACGGAAATATTTTGAAGTGGCCCAAAGGTTGGTTTTTGTCAGATCCAAAATAAATCTGAAAAATTGCTTATAGACCCAAATGTGTTAAAAGGTATGGCTACAAAAAATAACCAAGAAGGGTGGCCACCCTGATGAAGCATCTAGTGTAATGGCTAGAACGCAACTGGAATACATTGTCTCTTTTCCAGGAGGTTGGTTTCAAAGGTAAAAGGGTTCAAAAGTTCTTGTTGTTCTTGTTCCTGTTCTTGTTCTTGTTGTGGTTGTAGTGGTAGGCAGTTGTGATGGTGTGTATTTTTACATTGTCAAATTGGGTTCAACTGAACAGCGATCAAAGCCTTGCCTTGTTTGCTTACTATATAAGGGATTGTACTACCCATCAGTACAAGGTTTATCATAGCCGTAGCAACTATGGGATCCCTGGATCCCTATCAACCAACCAGTATAGTGCCCTAGGGATCCAATCACCTTCTGAGAGTGGTAATGGAAACTAAATACCTTTCTGAGGAGGTGATTATACACCCTAATCATCATCTGACAAGGTGATTGGATCCCTAGGGATGGAATGCAGCAAGGGTTTTGATCACTGCTGCACTGACATTTTTTTTTGACCAAGTTGAACTTTGAACCTGTCAAGTCATGATTCACATGGCCAGCATATGTTTCATGATTCACTGCAATCTGATGTACACTGAAAAAGATATTATGTAGACGCATAAACCGTCTTTACATATGCATGTTATTGAGAGAGATTGAATGCAGGGAGAGTCATGTGATGTTGCAGTGATGCAATTATTAGTCGGTTTGTTTAGGTATGGTGTTATATTATACCTCACTTTCCAGGGAGTTGAAAAGCAACAAGAATGGTCCTGTTTCATTAGCCAGTAAAATAGGATGTGACAAGGATTTGACACCCTGGCCATTTGATGCATGAAACATGTTTTCACTTTCATTTTTGTGTATCAAGGTAACAAACGTATTTCACATAGATAATAAAGAATTGCTTCAGCTAATTGATTTAGATGATTTTGTTCCATTTCATGTGGGGATTGGCCGCCGAAAATACACTATACTAGGTACTGGGGTTAAGTCGAACCGGCTTGTAAGAAGTCGACCCGAAGCGGTGTGCCCTATGGGAAGTGGTACCAGAGGAGTGTTAGTGCTACATTCTGAAACTTCAGATTTTCATTTTTTGGTGGTGTGCGCAACGTTTTTCTCTTTTTTGTTTGAACAGGGATTTCGTTGCACTTGGATGATGGATGGTGTGGGGGCGTGTTGTCCCGGGTCGCGTGGCCCTCGCGCAGAGTCGCGCGGCCCTCGCGCAGGGCCGCCTTTTATCCAGTGCTTATTCCATAAACTTTTGATGAAGCACCATCCCCATCATCCCCCACTACTTCCATCAAGCAGTAAAGAAGAAGAAGTTTCACATGCTTGTCCTCCTTCAGGAAACGCACTTTATAGTTTGCATATATTTTGTTTGTTAAAGTTGATGTGCCAATGTGATCTGCGCGAAAAGGTATATTTAAATCGATTAAAATCGCTAGAATTCTGCAGTGTGCGCGTACCTTTGTGTAAATTGAACTGCTTCTAAGAACATGCCCGATCGTTGTGTGCCCATTGGGTTTTGACTTTTTTGTGTTGACTTTTCCCGACTGGTTTGACTTTTCCCTGAAACTTTGTGCCCATGCAGTGGTTTGACTTTGTACGAGATGGTTTGACTTAGCGCTACCGCCAAGTATGTNCAAATTGCTGCGGCTCCAACTTCCCCCTTTGATGCCTTGATACCCTCTCCCGGGAAACGTTGGATGACAGGATTTGACCTCGACCGCTGGTGTGGCCGCCAGCTTTGTCGGTACAGCCAACTACATGTCACCGGAGCGTGCTTTGGGAAAGGACGGGGAGTTTCCACCCGAAAAAAACCAGCGGGTTTCCAGAGCTAAAAGATGAGCATCTTAAAATGCCTGGTGTGGTTTGTTTTGAGACCTCTGGAAAATGAGTAGTTTTTCACTTGTGAGGTTAATTGGGAATAGGGCCAAGTTGATGTTCCATCCACTGTAAATGCAATATGTTGAAAACTGTAGGACTGAGTCAGTGTTCAGAGGCATGTTCGAAGCATGAATTCGTTTTCGACTGGCCGAATGGCCGAATGGCTGGAACCACAAAGTGGATGGATTTTCTTCGACGAAATCGTGTTCTCGAAGTTCTCTCGTTATACGGGTAGAAAGGATCTTCCATGGTTTGGAACATTTGTTAGAGTACAAAAAATCAGATTTTTCTATTCTGAAGCTGAACGGCTGAAGTTCTTTAAATGAAGTCATCATTTTCAGGTTCCATTCTTCAAACATTGGCTGGTTTATGTTGCAATATCGCCACGAAGCGCTATTCATGTTCATCTTTTATCACACATCATACGACTGAACACCATGAAGATTCAGACCTGGTGTCATTTCCAGAAATGAGAAACGAAACCAATCCCCAAATACACATTGTGTTCCCCCAAAAAACAACAAGCACCCCCCAAATTTTGGAAGCAAGATGAAACCGGTGCCCCAGGACTACTCCTTTAGGCCCGGAACTGGGTGGAGCGACAGTGGATCATCGCATCTGACTCGTTGTTTGGTCACGAGGGGGCCCGTCCAGGTAAGCTGAACCAAGATCCTTTGAGAGTTCCAATGGTGTGAGTTCCATGTGAGGAAAATACCCTCTCAGGAAACTAATATATCCCACCTTGGGAAAAGGATGGAAAAGGAAGCTTATCTTGAAAATGTGCCGACTGGTAGGGGATATGTGATCGTTCCCGGGAGGGTATAGGTCGAAATCTTCACCTCCGAGTTTGAAGTCAAAGACGTCGTGAGTCGTCATTCAAGTTTTCAATATCAAAAATACTTGCCAGGCATTCTTTCCCACAGTTTCAAGTATCTCAACTTTCATCAATATCATATCACAGTTATCAAATTATCCACCCTAAAACATATAGAACTTTTCGCTCACATTCAAGAAACTACCCACAATTTCGGGCCACAAAAAAGTCCGCTTTGCCAGGTCTGATGTTTGGGGATCCCAAGGGAAATGGAAATCCAGAGAGATTACATACATCCCAGAAATCTAACAGCTCGCCTTAGAAAATCAATGGTTGGCAGAAGGCATTTCGTTTTGAACATGTTCCTTTTATGGGGACATTTGTTCATTTTCGGGTAGTTGTTTGAAAGGATTTCAAACATATTATATGAGGGTATGAATTCGCAAATCATGTCACCAACATTGATTGAAGCCGCAAGATTTTGATTGAAACATTTCTTGACAACATGGTTTTTTCAAACTTTGTAGCTTCTAAAGTAAAGCAATGTAATTGCACTATCTCAAAATGTTTTTTTTTTTTTTTAAATTGGATCCTTGTGTTAGGCACAAATGGTCACTACTCGATACTACCTGTATACTATATACACTGATTGGTATTAGATATCTGATGTGCTGTATATATTTTTTATGACCAGCCATGATTTTTAAGTAGAAAAACTACTTGGTTTGGTGTTGTTGTGTTACTTCGAGATGTGCCTATCGATCATAAAGTGTCCATCAAACAAGGTACTGTTGGTTGCATTTTAGATGGAAATGCAGTGGAAGAATCAAAGAGGTCTCATACAAGATGGTCCTACTAGAAACTTATGAAGTGCCCAAAGTCTCAGTTTTTTAAACTTGATACGCCCAATTCATCAAATCAGGATGTTTGGACCCGAAGTGTCGAAGTCTCCAACGTGACATCTTCAAACATGTGGACATTACATGACATTACACGGTGCAGATTTCTCGTGGTTTGTTGGGACCAAAAACACCAGCTGTTTTCCAGCTGTTTTCCCAGGTTTGGAGTGCTGGGATGGTGGTGCTTGAACTGGCCAATGGAAAGTGCCCCCTTTTTTGTGTAACAATGACCCATTGCGAAAGGAAAACTGGAGCCCTACACAACTGTTGGTGGATGTGTGTTTTGTAACATGCTTGCATCTCGATGCATCAATGTTGGAACATTCCGTTGTAGTACCATTGGAATTGCAAAAGGGTTTTTTGGTGTCATTTCGGCTCAAGCTCCCCTTTTGAGAATGGCATCCAATGCATATGAAGTGTTCCATTGCCAATGTTGCTAGAGTGCTCACTGGTTGGAGCGTGGTTCTTTGGTGTGTGTTGTGGATTGGGACTGGCCAGAGTTCTTTAGTGTCAGTCAAAGCAGTCATCACTTGCGATCACTGCTTTGCATTTCAAGGCATTGCAGTAGACGATGGCTGGACTACCAGACGAAGGGACCATTGCAAATTTGGACACACTGGGCCGCATCAGAGCGTGGCGCGGGTGCTCAGAGGCAGTGTGGAATGCAGCATTGGATGCTGCTTTGGGACATTCCAAGCACCAACTTTGTTACTTATAGCTCTTCTACCAGCAAGCACTTTGAAGTGGTCATTGGCCAACGTGCGAGTCGCCGTAACAGGTGGTGGAGAACCCTGGCTTTTCACAGCCATGGAGACGATTCAGGTGGCGTGCATGTGGAGGGTGGCACGTCGCACAGCAGGGATGGAAGATGTGGACCCACTATCAGATCCGCCTACAACAGTGAGTGCTGCTCCAGCTGCGTCTACAAGTCATGCCAAGAAGATCGGAGGTGCAGAACATGACGAGAGCGGAGTTAAGCCAAGCCTATCTGAATCACATCGATGCCACTGGGCAGAGCCACCCATACGCAGACTTCAGCAGCTCAAGACGAGGCCATCGATCTTGCAGCCGGATGGGACATTTCGTGCTTTGGACATTCCGGGGCCACCCAGCTTTGAAGCATGTAAGGCTTGCTGGCGAGTTTTTCGTTTCGAAGCATCATGTTTATGCTGAGATATCCAGCAACTGCAGGGACACCAGAAGGTATAGTGACATCGGCAGCGCTAGGTGGTCAAGCTCACGGCAGACTTCCCGGAGACATGGCGTTTGATAATGAAGGCAGAAGATCGTTGCAGATCCGAGATGCTGGAGAGGTATCGAAGGCAGCTGACAAAAGCTGCTATGAAAAACAGACTTCCGATGAATCTGGATTTCGATGGCTCTGCACGCTGCTGTGACTTGAAGTTGTGGAAAACAAAGCATTCCCGTGTGAAGTTTAGTGTCAAGTGTTCAGGGTGCGAACATGCCTAGGTCACGATCAACTAGAGCACCCCTAGAGATGCCATAGTTTGTGCAAGACTGGGCCATAGTTTGTGCGTTGCTACGTGCAGGTGTGAGAAAATTTAGGGAAAACGCCAGTCACTCAGATCGTTCTGAAGATGGAATGGCTGATCAAGGAGGAAGGGGGCACAAAGGGACGGTTGGCGATTTGGACGTTCATCCTGTTTTGAATGCCGCAGCAGGAAGGGGACCAAGAGGACCAGTCTTTCCAGAAGGGAGTAGACCTTTGAAGGGGTCCCTAGCCATGGCGGTCAAGATCGCAAAGGATGAACAAGCAGCAGAAAAGGCCTTTGAACAGTTTGAGATTGTGTATGCACCACAGACTTTGTCGTCAAAGGCTATCTTGAGAAACACCTGGATTTCGATCAGCAGAGCTGGGGCTACAGTACAACCTTTGCCGCCGACTGTAGAGAAGATTCATGCAGCCACTGCGGTAATGGGGGCCGTGGTTTTCGCGCGGCATTTAGCTATGCTCTGGAGATGGGACGATATCATGTCCGGTCAAGTTTCCCTTAGAATGATCAGCTTGAGAAGGCGGTCAAGGATGCGAAGAGGGCCCCGGTAAAAGCTACTGAGGCACTTTGAGATGTTGCGCAGGCACTCGAAAATTACCAGCTATTGCCCGGCTTTGAGAAGGCTGACTCATGAGGAAGTGCAGCTGGACATGCAAAGGAGGTTAGCCTGTGCCTGCCAGTCAGTAAGGCAGACCAAACACGCTTGCAAAGGTCCAGATTGCCAATTTGCCCTTTCATGCGATCCGCTTGGTTGGCGTCGTGATCTCCTTTTCTTTTGAGTTGGTCAAGCAGGAGCACCTGGTGGAAGCATTGAAATCTGATGCTGAGTACCTATGAAGACTGGCTACATAAATTTCAGTGGAAAGAGCCGTGGGACACACGTTCCGACGCTCTGGAGGCAAGGATTTTCAGGGCAGGTGTCGTGGTGAGTTGCAGACGGACTCACTGCTTGTTAGGTAGGAGGGTTTGTTGGGTTCCTCCCCACCCTTGTAATTGTTTGGCTTTGTCATTGAAGTTTTCAGATTTAAATGAACTGAAACGCATTCATGCTTGTAATTACATGGGTGGATGGTGCGGATTGAAAGTTTTGTATGGCATGAAGTTTCCTGTAACAATGACCCATTGTGAAAGGAAAACTGGAACCCTACACAAATGTTGGTGGATGTGTGTTTGGTAACACGCTTGCACCTCGACGCATCAATGTTGGAAAATCCCGTTGGCCCAAATTGGGCAATGGAGGAGAGTTTTGGGGGCTTTTCAGCCTTTCAGCTGCGATATCGTGATCTCATTGAGTTGACCTGGGTAGATGGCCTGGTTTGATCCAAGGCTTACCCAAGGGTCAAAGATACGTCAATGGGACTCGACTGCACTCAGGACAGGTGTCTTGGTCAGTTGCAGACGGATTCATTGCTTGTTAGGTAGGAGGGTTGGGTTCCTCCCCCACCCGAAAAATTTTTCTGGTACGGATTTAAATGAATTGAAAGGCATTCAGGCTTTCCATTCTCGCAGAAAATAATACTTATTACGTGGGGATTGAAAGTTTTGTATGGTATGAAGTTTTCCCGGAGAAAAAGTTGGAATACTCCATGTATGTTTCTACTTGTATCAAGATGTTTCTACATGCATCTAGATGTTTTTGGAAATATCATCAGCCATCTACAGCACTTGGTGAAAATGCAAGGATTGTCTACTTATGGACAACATGGGATGCAAAAAAAATGTTTTCCCAGCATGGATGGAAGTTTCGCCGATTCGTTGACCTCGGCTAGCTGAAGGAAGCAAAATTTAAAGATGAGCGGAACATATTCCAGACTTGGAAACCATCTCAGGTTTCATGGTTTCCTCATCTCACGAATCATGAGCAAATTTGGTGATTATAGTTGGTGTTGTTTACAATTTCCAAACGAAAAATCTTAAGAGACAGGGTTCTTCGGTGCTTCTACTAGAGAAACATATCAACAACAGTAAGTGTTTCCAAACTTAACCACATCCAAGCTGGGGATCAACGATCAACTCATTCGAGGTACCCCTACGAAGCAAAGAACTTCTTAGACCTCTACGAGGCGACGGTGATGACATGAATTGATGGATGTATCTGCTGGATGTATCTGGCGGATGTAACTGATGGATGTGGTTCACAAGTTCCTGTGATTGGATTGAGGCATTTTTTTGTCAAAAACTCTGACACTCAACCGTTTTTTTCCATCAAAGATACTGTTGATCGAAGAACTCCAACACACTGGATTTTAGATGTTTCTCAAAAAACCGAGTTGGTTTCGATATTTTTTTGGCTCATGACTTCCCATGTTTTTTCAAGTATATATATCATGTATATATATTATTTAATATAGATATATTTTCATACAGTTACATATTACAAACATGCAATACATATATAATATATAAACATGTATATATGGATATATATATATATATATATTAATCTATTTTTGTTTTGTGACCTGATTGGATCAACAATTTTTGCCCCAAAAACACGGAATTCCTGCTGTTTGAAACGTTGCTTCCAGTGCCTCTGCGCGCAACCAGAGCCCAGAGCTGAGATTTTGCAGCAAGTTGGGATGGTGAAATCATGTGCGCAATGAAAAAACCCTGGTTGGTTAGATTACATAGTGGATTATACTACCCAGTTATGTGGGGATTATAAAACACCAATATAAGGATCCTTATAAACCAACCAGTGTAGTGGAAAGTGAGAGGTTTTTTTTTCGTGGCTCATGTGGCATCAGTCAAACAATCATGAGACACTTGGGTGTACCCCCAACAGTAACAGTACCTGGCTGGTATTTGGCTTGTGTTCTACCTTGGGATTGTTCTTGGGGATGAAACAAACCCATACATACCCACTGAAATATAGGGATTTCCGGGATTTCCTATAGGGGGTACGTTGGGATCGGGGGAAATCCAACTATCTCCTGAAACGAGTTCCCCTTACTAACTTGGTAATTACACCCACAAGGAAGGGTGAATAAGAATGAAGGCATAGCATGGCCTTATGAATGAAGAGGAGATATTTTGTAAAAATCAACGACTGGATATTTTTTGGCGCCGGGGGGCCTTCGGGAGTGGTATGTCAGGGTTGGTTGAAGGTTCGGAAAAAAAAGCTCCACAATTGATGTTTTCTCAGAGTTTTCTGTTTTTTTTTGTGGATTTTGGTGATGTTGCACATGTTTTTTTTGTGTTTTCCGCAGTCATCATCGGAACCCAACCATTTTCCTCCGGTGGAACCCTTGGTTGGATGAGTTCGGACGATGAGCTGAGCTGGAATCCAGGCCTCGTTTGGATGCTGGGAAGTTTCCTCCAGTGCTCTGTGACTTTGTGGCTCAATGTTTGAGAAGAGATGATACCAAGTGCCTCAGTACGAAACAAAAATCACCGGGGAGATGGAGGTTTCAGGATTGGGATTTTGGGGAATCTACACTCTACACCAACAAAAATTGATTAATAGCACCAGATATACCTCCTAAGATGGTACCCCTTCCTCCCATGATCATTGGAAAATTCAATGGAACATGGGTGTATCTCCAATAAGATGGTTTCCTTTCAATAAAAGGGTGGTTTTTTCCACTGAACCATGATGATGGGAGAAAGGGTGCACCCCCCAAAAATTTCTCTAGCACCAGGAGGTTTTTCAAAGACTCATCTTCCAACCCCAGTGTTTCAGATGCCAGGTTAGTTTCAGGGAGGGTAGTACAAATTCATAATCTCAGTCGGTCCAATTTGATGGGGTCTTTCTGAGGAAAATGAAGCATTTCTGCTGCGGATTGTAAGCTGGCTATGCGTATTACATCATATTGCAGAATATATTTTCTAGATGGACGTATATATGGAGAGAGTTAGATAGCCACATAGATGAGATGTGGAAATGTGTGGAATATATACCATATACATATGTCTTTATGTCCGTGCATACGTTACATGCTGGCGTGGTCATGCCCATGACACCTCCAGAAGAAGGACACCACAATAGCTCCTTCAACAAGACTACGCATGTTGGTCTCATGAAGTCTCATCATGTTTTTGTCTAGAGGATATGATGTATGTCATCAGCTTGGGAAAGAGTTTCGATATGTATTGAAAATCATAGAACACATGGTGGCTTTTTGCATGTGCTGTGCCATTAAGTTTGGTGATTTCTGGTGGGGGGAAACCCCGTGGGCCTTGTGTCCCGAGGCGTCCAGATGCAATGACGCTGGTGAAGCATGAGTTGGTGGAGAGCCAAGGTGGCCAATGTGCTTGGCTATGTCGGCTAAGTGGAAGGGACCACATAAAACCACTTAGGGCCCGTGAATTACAATGGTACCCTCCCTGAAACTAACATTTTTCACACCTGAAAAATGGATAGTTGGAAGACTTTCTCGTTTCCTTTTGGGATGCCATTTTTGTTAGGTGCTATGTTCGGTGCTTAGGCAGTGTAATAGGTGTTTGAGCTGGAATCCAATGATGATTTCCTGGGGTCCATCTTTTTTTGGGTTCCAAGTCGTCCCTGGGTCGGTTGTAAGAAAAGACTTTTTTTTTTGAAATGGTGTTTTGCACAGGAAATTTTGTGCATGATTTGTGAGACTCAACTTTGATACTGACTCAACATTGGTTCGCATCCTACATGTTGCGACATGTCGTGAATCTACATCAGAAAGCCACACAGAAAAGCCAACACATCATCAAAAAACAACTTCTATATTCTTAGGACCTTGGAATGTGATGTCTTTTTTTGGGATCCTCAACAAAAACCCCTTAGATCTTAGGACCTCCCTTTTTGGCCCTAGTCAACAAAAAACACAAACTTTGGGGTGGATTTTTGACAGGTGCTGCCCAGATAAAACTTCTGGCGGAGTGGCTCACCACGTCATGAGAGCTCAGTTTGGTGGAAAAATTCAACGAGAAAAATCCTTGAAACCTCCAACCCCCAAGTGAAATTATCATAGCATAGTGAATTTTAGTGGTATTTCAGGTCTAGTTTTGTTTTTTTTTTGTGAAAATTGATGGGTTTTGAAGGTTATCCAACATGTCTGACAGAAATTTGCGGCCACCCTGCATCCAATGGCCCTTTCCAACCGTCCTTTCGGGGGGGCCATTTTTCTGAGGCTGTCGAGTAAATGACCGTTTGATCTCATCGGACTGTCCAACGACGGGGAAAGTGGAAAAAGCGAATCTAGCTGTTTTGCCGGATGATTTTTGTTTGGCCAGAATTTGAATTGAGGAGCTATTTATATTAGCAAGTCAGTCAGAATCCAACCAAGAATAGATGTTGATCTATATCATAAATACTGAGTAGTTTGGTTGTCCAAAGTGCAGCTTCTGTTTGTGAAATTTACATTTGATTTGGAATGGAACTGAAATATCCATTGACATATCAGTTTGCCAAACTGAACTGATCGCAGGCTCTACATTCAAGATGAAATGTGTTTTTGCCAAAACATTTGCAGACCAATATCCTGTCAGATCTTTTTTTGGTTGTTGTTTTGGCTCACAAGGAATGGTTGGCGTTTTGTCAAAGAGTCCAGGCAGTCAGTGAAAAAAGCGTTGAGACACGGCTTGACCCTTGAGATTTAATGTGACACGTTTATCAATCTTTGTGCAGTCCGAAACAAAAAAAGGACACACACACACACATCGCATGAACATCAGGAGAATATTTTTTTTGCAAAACCTTCTGCGAGGTGCTGGTGTATTTTATTTTTTTTTGCGAGGGCAACTAAATGGTCCCATTCAAATATTTTTTCACAAGGAACCACTGAAGACACAGCGAAGTTTTCACCAGCCCAACTGAAGTGATTGGTTTTTGGCATGGATCTCGTGCTATGGATTCTGCTGGCGACACGGCCGAAATTTCAAAGTGACGGGCCATGGGCCCGTCTTGTGCTCTTTCGGTAGGTGATTTCACAAAGAGAAGTTCGACAGATTTTCGAACTTACCTGCTGCAGACCTCAATCTTTAATATTCATTTCCCTCCTAGATTACACCCCTGAAGTTTAAGATAGCCCCTGAAAAATGGTGGGACTGGAAGACGATCCTTTCCTATTGGAACTTTTCAGGGGCGAACTGTTAAACTTCAGGGGGGTAACCATCTGACAGCACCTTTCTGTTGTTCAATGACATCCTGCACCGTTGAAAGACCTGCTCTTCCTAAGGTTCATGTGGTCCCAAACCTCAGCCTGGCTGTAACCAAGGTTGAACGACGAGAGTTATGGGACCCCCATGATGAATCATGATGAATTGCGGATGGACTTGCATGTTCCCCCCAAGAAAATTGATGAGACAAAATAGTGAGAATGTACATCCTGTCATTTTTTTCTTGGTGAGTATTGACTATATTCTTTGCCAAGAGAGACTATATTCTGTGGCCACCAAATCTTCTGCGATGTTCATTTGGGAAAGGCAGATTTACGACATGTTTCACCTGGAGCCTACCATTTTTGTCAGCGTTTGCCTGGCAGACGGTCATGACGGTCATACATCGGCAGGGGTTCCCGTGACCATGGCATATCATGGGCCCATTGCCAGGTGAGCTTGGACGAATTGATTTCTTCACCTGCGAAGTTCTGTCATGAACTGAAGAGTCATGGCTATGCCATCGTTCAATGCAACCTTAAAAGGCGTGACTTTTTTGTTCTTGGAAGATCCCAGTGTGATGGTGGTTCTGATTTTTTTGCCATTTTTGGTGGTACCTTTTCTTGATGAAGTGAAGGGTTTTTAGAGCACTGAAGTCACTAAGAGTCTGTCATGAAACATGTCAGAGGCAGATGAAGTGTCAAGTGGGTGGATGCTGGAACCGATGTGGAGTGTATCAATAGATTATGGGATTTTTGATGTGTGCATATAGATGATCAGTATCAGATTCTCCCAATTATTTAACCATGTGAGCCAAAACTGGTGGTTTTGAAGTATCTATTCATGGAAAGAAAGCACAGCGAGACACCGCTGATGGCTTTGATGGCTTCACATCCATCCATGGTTCTATGAATGTAAAGAATCCAGGCATGGGACCCATTGACCATGGAAATACAGCGAATGCCTTCCTTTGCGCTGTGAACAATTTTTTGAAACGCGAAAAGATCAGAAAAATGCCTGTATATTACACTCTGGTAAACTAACCTAGCAATGGAAAATGGACCCTTTGAAGATGTATTTCCTATTGAAAATGGTGATTTTCCATTGCTATGTTAGTTTACCAGAGGGTATACAGTCTCATTTAAAAAACTGTATCAATTACGGTTTCTGACCATTGAATTATGGAAAGATGCCACAGGCGCGAGGCGGCATTGAACTGGCTGGAGTCTAACCGGCATGACCAAGCAGCCAACGTGCTGGAAACGGAATTTTCACCAGGAGTTTCGGATGGCCAGGGGACAACCTGGCATTGGTGGTTTCAATCATGTGACGACCATACAAGTATGTCACACCAACGACAAAAGGTTGTGGCTTTGTGGATATTACTGGGTGGTGTTTGGAATCCTGACATATCTGAGATCTTCCTATCAAACCATTGGAAGGAATTATGCATCACTAGCCAAGCCATGAAGAGATCTTAAGCAACTTATGATTGCATCAATATCTTTCAAATCGCTTGAAACAAGAAGTTTCACCCATGGCCAATGATTTGTTGAAATTCCATCTTTTAGAGAGTTGAAATCAGGATGGATCAGGTGATTGTTGAACATTTACCAGCTTTACGGATTTTTTTGTCTCCAAGCAGTTCCAAGTTCCAACCAGTGCTGGGAGCTTCGGAAGTCCGGAAGTTTAGTCATGAGGTGAGAAGTTGGTGGCTTTTTTTTTCATCATGTTTGTTCGATGGTTTTATTTTTTGTTATAATCGCCTTCAACAACATGAATACTGAATACTCTTAGCTCCCAAAATCATGGTGTTTTGAGTGTTAAAATGGCAGTATTTGAAAAGGCAGGTAAGTACTATTTGAGATGCCAAGCATTTTTCACTGAAGGCATGACCTATGGGAGGAAGGCACATCTAACCGCTGACGGCAGGACTGGCACGTTGCCAAGATGTGGCCTTCCCCCGGCCATTGCGGCGGCTAGACGTGGTGGCCAAGGAGGAGGAAAACCCGGTGACGGCAGTGGCGTGGGAATTGTCACTTGGTGGCCTTCATGGAATTTAGCAATAGATTAGTGGAGCTAGGATCTAAGGGATGAAGGAAACCAACTAATTATATAAAGTTTTTTTTTGTGAGTTGCGATAGCTTAATTATGTAAACAAAAGCTACAATGTTAATAACATTAACAACCCTACGGCCCTACATATATACATACATACACTTACTTAAAAGGAATTAGAAAGAAATAAAACGAAATGCTACACAATGAAACAAAATCCATGGACACTCCCTGGGTGTGGTTTGGGCATGATTTGGGCAAATCGGCAGAAACAACTTGGACACCGACTTGACTCACCACCCAAGTTGACAAGTCGCTTGCATGATGCTTTTGGGATTAAAACATCTGTTAAAAAGAAGATACGGAATTCCAATGTAGTGAAGATATGTTACAAGTAGGAGTTTTTATGGCGATTTCAAAAAATCCTCACAAATGTATATCTTCCAAATTTCAAATTCGCAGGATCTTAGAGCAAAACCAATGTCTTTGATTCCCAAATCAACCCACCATGAAGCCTCTAAGGCACCATGTAGCCATCCAGTGTCTTCGAGCCATAGCAGAACATGAGCAATTGCCCTTGGAAGATTTGGTCTCACTGGAAGCTTTGGATGAGGCGAAGGACTTCCAGTTTTTTTTTCAATGTTTTTTAGTTCGGGGGCGTGGGAATCTCCCCAACAGCCAGGCAAGATGAGAAAAAGGGCCCCTGGTTGTTTAAAGTATTTATTATAAGGGGTTATACTACCCATTTATGTGGGAATTATAATAAACCATTGTAAGGATCCCTTTTGAACAACCAGTATATTGGAAAGTAAGAAGTTTTTTTTCTCGCGTGGCTCAGATTTGTTCTTGTGCTGGGAAAAGATGGGGCAAATCGTTCGAAGTAAGATAGCATAACAAATGCTGCTGGGTAACGTCTTCGAAGGTAGATGGCAAGGGGGGGAAACTAGGTCAATACATTGTCAATAACTGGCTAGCCCTTAGTAAGGAATGAGGGTTCATGAATCCCCATCATAACCATACCTAGAACCCAAATGACCCATATTTTGGAAGATTTGACCCATAAAATTGAAGGTCACCCCCCTCAAAAAATGGGTCGGTTGGGTTCCAGGTATATATAGCTTCATTCCCTCAATTCCCTAAGAAGGACCAGCCAGATTTGCTTATCATCAGCACTTCCAAAACACCAGGTTGAACCGTTGATTTGAGGAGCCCAGCTTCCTGCGAGCAAACCTTTACAACTCGAAAGATGGAGGTGGCGATTGGGGGAGTTTTTTTCATGGAATTTGTATCAAAAAATCCCGGAGAAAAAAATGTAGGCCCCCTTACCATTATTAGGGGTCCCTGAAAATACCACTGAAATTGGAACGTTTCCTCAAGTTGGGGGTTCTGAAGTGTGGATCCTTTTTTTTTTGCTACAGAAATTTGTTTTTGATTGCTGGCATGCTCTCTTAGAGACAGCAGGCCAACAACTACTGGTCTCCTTAAAAGTCTCTCTGGAGACCATTGGATGCACATGAATATGATGTATAGTAGATAAAAGATTCCGAAATGATCAAACAAGGACAAACAGCCAAATCCATTGTTTTCTTTTTTGTGGGGTGCATATTAATGCTGATGTTGACCTTCCATCTGTTTGACACAGGTGCGGGGCCCTGCTGGCACGTGGATCTGGGCTTGTTGACTGTTATGCCAGTTGGCTCTTGGCCAGCTATGAGCCTTGTTTTTTTAGATGGCATAAACGGCCAAATGGGGAAACTGAGAAACAGGGTCCATCTGGGAAACGTGTGGTACGAATTCTGGTTAGTGAGTTTAGTGTTAATAGTTCAACCATGTTCAACCTGAGTTCAATTTTTTAAACTTTGAGTGTTAGAGGCTCCGAGTTGGTGTGACTTCAAAGAATTTGATGTAAGGAACAATTCTCAGGTTTGCCTCCCCGAACAGTTCGTAAAGTTTGAGGAATCTCCAAGGTCTTATTGGAGGACTCTTGTGACATTGTGGTTGAAACTTGCTGGCTTTTCCGCATTCAAAAAGAATGAACCAGCCAATCGAAACGCTTCCCAAAAAAACCCGACTGTTCGTTTGTTTTTTGTTTGGGTTTTCATGCTTTTAAACATCCTTTGCAACCAACGTTCACCAATGGTTTTTTCGATGTTTCCGTCGGGGGTTGAGTGATATTTTATCACCTTTCCACTGCATTTCTTCACCCCTTCCGTCCGAACGCGTTCGCCAAGGATGGCTTCACCCTTTCATGAAACGGTCAAGACGGCCTTTTTGGAGGAGATGTTGGATGCAGATCGTGTCTGGACCGAATGATGAAGGTTGGCAACTGTTGGGAAGAATGATGAAGAATCCATACCTAATACTGTTGATGATGCAGAAATCCGGTAAACTCACCAGTTGAGGTTGGTTAGTTTTTCCGCATGATTTACAAGGTTTTATACAGCCCAGGTGGTTGTTTGGGATTTCTGAACCATCAAGAGTGTGACCTGATATCAATATGTCCAAATCCATCCAACTCTATGAGATTTGATTAGTTGCGGTTGAAGGGGGACTTGAGCTTCTTCTTTCCTAAGATGTTTGGATGATTCACATTCAATAGCTGTACATTTTTGCCTGTTGGATTGCGTTCTAGTAGTTTATTGTGTAATGAGCCAGGGGTGGCTTCATTTTTTCATAGAAGAATAGGTTGAACCTACGCCCCTAAAAGACTCGACTGGGCCAAAAACTGTTGCATGATTCTTTTCCAACATCGTTTGCGGCTGGAAATGGTTTCCATGATCTTTAAGGCGAGGAGCAATGAAAAACACCTTTACAGTAGTTGTTTAGGGTATAATAGGGGGATTATACTACACTACACAGCTATATTAGGGGGATTGCAATAAACCATTAATTATAAAGATCCCTATTTAACAACCAGTATTTCCATGGAAAGTCAAGTAAGAGGTTTTTTTTTATTTTTTCGTGGCTCAGGTGACGTCATGGTCTTTGGTGGAACAGCCTTGGCCTTGGCCAGCGCAGGGCTGTATCTTGCCTTGGTCCATGGTGTTTCAGCAGCCCGTTTGAACCGACGCGGCCTTCGTCCCTTGGTCGGCATGGGAGCCAATGGGGTACCGAAGGGGGCATCATGGATGGTGGATTTGGGATTTGGAATTACACTCTGGTACACTAACATGGCAATAGAAAATGGACCCTTTGAAGATGTATTCCCTATTGAAAATGGGGATTTTCCATTGCTATGTTAGTTTACCGGAGGGTAAAACATCTACAATTCTACAGCTGATTTTAGTTTGACTCTGCCATTCTTGCTGTTTTTTTTGGGTTAAATTTCTTGGACTTAATGATGGTAGTACCAAATTTTGGCGAATACAGTTTATGTTTAGTTGGTGTTTTTAGTCAAGCTGCCACATACCTCTAGGTGAAATACTTGATGTTTGTCTCTCTCAGCTGTTGGTAGGAGAAGCAAGTTGGTTCTTGGATGATTGGAGTCTCGAGAGGCTCCATGTCAGAGATTTTGGGAATCCACCAAGTGCTAGGTTCGCCAACAAAACCATGGCAAACGCCATGGTGGCCATAAAGTTGCTTCAAGAAAATTCGCCTTTTCCAAACTCAGAGGTTTTTTTTTCCCAAACTGTGAGTCTTCAGGGTGGTACTCATCCTGCAAGCACCTCATGGGGGATTCTTCAAAATTGATCGAAAATCTGGAAGACCTGATAAACCCCAAAAAATGTTGGTAGTTGAGTTGAGTTCTGCGATTGTTTGTTTTCCCACAACATCTCCGAAAAAATGCATTCTCCAAGCCATTCGGAATGGCAACTTCAATTTGCTTTGCCAGAGGAGTGGAGAATCCCTTCCTTTCATGGTTTCACCACATGATTTCGCGGCGAGTTGTAGGATGCTCAACCCCAAAACGAGAAAAAATCCATGTCAGCAATGGAAAAACCTTTCTCACAGATTTGCCTGATTTGCCTGCCGTTGAATCTGTCAAACGTTTGAGAAACCTGAGGTATTTCCCTGCCATACTTCTTGCGTGTACGGCGTGGTGGCATCATCCAACAACCACGGGCATCAAATGACCGCCTTGTGACTTTGCCTTGAAATTAAATGAGTCAAACATTGGAATGATTCATGGGTATGCCGCTGCCAGAAACAGATACCCTGAACTTAACGCGTATAAGATACATAATCATAACATGTATACTAGGTAGGGTAGTAAGCCGAAATGTGCAGGGATGTTGTTGGTTCTCCAATCTTGCCACCCGCATTCTCACAACTCCAAAGGCTTGTTTGTATCCTGCCGCTGTACAACCAGGACCGCATGTCGAACGTCGTTGAACCCAATCCTTCCAGAGATGAGGAATCACCATCAATTTAACCATGGGTTTCAACGGAGTTTATTACACAGTCACACCCCACGAAATGGAAACAAGATGGGGTTGGATTTGCTATTACCGAATCCTTATTTTTTGCCTTTTTTTGGATTTTAAAAACTCCAACAGGAGATGCTGAAGCGCCGATGCTGGATTTGTTGCGATTTCATCGAGTCTCATGGTACGATCGTTGGGGGAAAACGTGGAAATTAAGGATGAAGTCTTTTTTGGGGAGGTGAAAATGATGCGAATGATAGGATAGTCCATTGAATCAATTCAACTTGGATAATTGCGTTTACAAGGGCATGTAGCTAAGCTTGTTCTGAACACTTTTGTATCGCAACACTCTGCTTTCGACAAGTCAACACACATCTTTTTGAAGCAAATTTCATCTTTTTTTTTGTTGGTGACTATTTACTTGACCATGCAAACACACAAGAGAATTGGTACCGGGGGGAAGGATATTTTCATTCAGAACAGCTTCCCAAGCTCGCCATCCTTTTCGGTGGCATGCAGCCTGCAGGCGAGGAAATCACCACCCCGACAAAAAACACATCAACTTCGAAGGGGTTGTCATAATATTCCATTGCATAATTATAAGATATACCTATATATATGTATGTAATTTATAGACTATATAATTATATGGTCAGCGGCCCCCCCCAGGCGTCTACCCACTTTTCCGCACCTTTCTGTTGAATAATTAAGTGTCGTAAGTGTCAAGCGTGGTAGTGGTTGTCACTAGCGATGGTTCACACATACGCATCAAGCATAAATACGAAAGTCTCCGCAACCTTTTGATTCTGCTTTTGATTTTTTGGCACCAGTCCTGGCTGCACAATGCCACGCAGCCGGAGGCATTGCATGAGAAAGACAGGAAGAGGCACAGGGCGCCAGTTGAGACACACACTGATAAAAAGTCATATGCAGGCATTGTGTAAGCACTCACTTGAGCAGCGAAAATAGCCTCCGACATTTCCTTTTATTTCATGTCATTTATGGAGTTAACCTGGGGTGCCCGCACGAAAAGACAATGCTGGTTTGCGAAAGATGGCGAAAGCAACAGTACTGCGCGAAAGTCGCGTATACACATATATATTTATATATATAGTATTTATTTCATCATTCAAATGTGCATCGTATGTTCAATTGTATAGATTTGTCAAATGTGTATCGTTTCCTACGTTTTTGTACAAATCTTCCCGACGCTAGCACATTCGGAGGGCAAACTCTTTCTTTGGTCTATGGTTCATTTCCTTCTGAAGCTTCCGTCCCCAGTTCGCCTGGGAACTACTTGCACGTAAATATCTAGAGACATGGTTTTTTGGGTGTGAAAGTGCCGGCCGAAAAGGGGATGCACAATGCGGTTCCCAAGGGCGCATGGAAAAGCCCTTGCAACCGGGCCGGCACATATAAATGTAAATGTATATATAAATAGTACGGTGGTAGACTTGCTACATTTGTACAATTTTGTCGGATTGAGGAAGTCAAGAGAAGTAACGGATCCAGTGGTGAACCTGGCTGAAGCAACTGGTCAAGGAAACCTGGGCAGAATGAATGTGGAGGCGTCTGATTCAAGGCCACGACAAGGTGGGCAAGGACATAATTTTAAATGCCTCTATTAGGAACTTCTTTTGCTGACGCATCTTCCGCGACGGAGCTGAATTGACCCAAGAAGGTGGGCACAGAAAGGTGTCCAGGCCCGGGTCCAATCATACCAGCGCCTCTGCAAGAGCCACGAGGTGCGTGCCCTGACTGATGAGGACGAGGCCTGCGGAGAAGCCCATAGTGGCCCTGGGGGCCCTGCTCTGCATCCTGGAGTACACGCTGGCCATGGAAGACTGATGTAGATGATGTAGATGCTGTCCTCGACTCCCGTGCACCGGGGCCAAAGCTGCCCCCTGGAATTTCTGACGCAAAAAGGCAGACGACCGTGCGTGTGACGATTGGGCTCCCATTGCTACTCGGCGCCTGAAAGACAGAGAGGTCAAGCCTTCAAGATGAAGATCAACGGTGTGATCCATGAAAATGTTGTTCACAAAAAAAGAAGGTGATTGTGAACGGCAAAGCTCAATGGGTGAAGCCCCATTACGCAAAGGTCTATGTTCACGAGCTTCCCAACACCAAGACAGCCAAAGCGCGTGCTGGAACTCAAATCATTGACAGGTTCTGGGGCATGCTGCGGCAAACTCTGCGGAACATTCCAGGCGAACCAGGCAGCGCAGTTCTTCATCGCAAAATCCGACCCCTTCAATGGATCTATTGGCGTCGAGGACAAGATCTATGGCAAGCCACTGGTGCTATGCTGCAACATCTCTTTTGCCTGTAGATGAAAAGGCAAGACTGCTGAGCGAGGATATCATGGAGTGGGAAACAGTGCTTGCACTGTGCACAATCATTCTGTCCTTTAATTTTCATCAGGCTAGCGCACTCAACTTCAACGCCTACTTCCAAACCTGACTGCATTGCATGTGCACTCCTCTGTTACTATATCATCCTAATACCCTTGCGTGTGGCATATCTGTCAGTCTGTGGCCTGTCAACCTCATCAGCAACCATACAATGACTGACACATACTGCACGTGGAAGTTTTGTCCTGTAAACCTCACCAACGAAAATCAAGCGTCAATCACATACCTTCTGGCAAAGCTCAATTCGAACTACAAATCATCTGCAATAAAATGTTTATTCAAGCGCATTCCTGTTCTAGTATTTCAACAAAGAACCAAGATAGCTCCTCAAATCCAAGGTGGGTATTCATATGAATATTCTACATGATTTTTAGATGTTTCAAAAGCACTGGCATGGTCTGTTGAATCGTTCGACGGGAATATTCGGAAAACTTCCGGCAATAACTATTAACGTATGCCCGCTTTCTGGAGTTTAATTTCCTGCTCAAGGTATATAATGCATAGTGAGACTGTATCGCAATGCCTCGGAAATGTGTCGGTATAGATGGCAACAAATGTATATTTGGTAGTGACGAGAAGGCAGCGAATCCTTCCACTGGAACACGGTGCAGCCTTTGCAAATCTACAAATGAAAGATGCATCAGCCTCCTCTAGAGGCGCAATCGTTCGCATTGTGGTGAAACCCACAACTCAACAACAAGTTGAGGCATTTAAACGATTGGAGGGTGTTCCTGATCTCCTGAAACTTGTGCGAGAGGCGATAGAGAATAAGCAATCTATTAAGCATAAAGAAATACTTGCGCAACAGCAGAGAACTACCTCTACACCACCCAGAAAGGAGCCCAAAGCAGTTGCACCCTTGTGCATATTGAATCAAGGTTCATTTGCACTTTGTAGTCATTTTGCATTGGCAACATGTGCAGCGCATGCCTTTCAGGCAAAGTATCGCATCAGAATGCCATCCCGTCAAAGCAGATGTGGCAAAAGCAGTGTGCAGCATTTGTAGGCAATTTTCGTCTTCGAAGCCCAAAATCATTTCATAATGTTGCAATACAACTACGCGCCGTCCGCGACTGGAATCATTTGCGCGGCTGTGTGAAAGCACTTGGCGGTTTCAGGTGTTTGCTAGTGGTATCTCAGCTCTGCAAAATTTTTGAATTCATTTCAATGACCCTTGTTGTCAAAACATATGTTTGAAGGGAAATTTTGCTCAGCACGGGTATGAGAATAAGGTTATTCATTTTGTTGTTCAACTTTTTTGGCGTTTCTTTTTTTTGCAATTTGTGAATCTCAGGTTGCTTGTCTACGGGAGCAGATGACACATTCCATGGCAGCAACCCATGTTCAGGAACAAGCTGATACAATTATTGGTCAAAATTCCGGGGGCGCAGATGGCAACCTTTCTATTGTAGTTTCAAGACAACAATATGTAAAGACTTGGCTGGTTGATCCATGCATTGTAGACACAGCTGTGTCTACACAGGATTCAAAGCAACTCAGGATTCAGCCACCTGCCAAAAGCCTGGAGTGGGATATGCTTGTAAACAAAATTTGGAATAAGCCACGCTGACGTATTATAGGTTCCATTTGCGCCCTTTTTGTAATGCTGTCATTAGTTGCAGTACCCCTGGCAAAGCCATTAGGTGCGAAATGCAGAGCAATGTATTCCAATGAAAAAAGTCATCTTAATGCCCGGGCGCTGAAGATGTATGCAAAAACCAATCTTTTCAAATAGATGGATTTTTGGATCTTTCAGGGTTTTAGTGGAAATTTTTCGATCCCTCGAAAGGGTGTTAAGATTTTTGGCCTTCCAGGGCCAAACCTTCAAAAACCCAAGGAAAACGATAGATTCTTTTCAAAAATAAAAAAACCAAGGAAAAAGCTGGAATTTTCCAATTTTGCAATCAAAAAAAAATTCAAGGAGAAAGATCGATGTTTTCAAAAATCAAAACAACCAAGGAAAAAATAGAATTTTCCCATAAATCAAGAAAATCAATCTTTTTCCTTGTTTTTTTCGGGTAGTTTTTAAAAGAAAATAAAAAATCAATCTTGTTCCTTGGGTTTTTGTGATTTTTTGTTTTTTTTCCCTGAGTCTTTTTGGGTTTTGGCCTTGGGAGACCAAAAATCCAAACACCCTTTCGAGTAATCCAAAAAATAAAAAGACGTGGGAAATCCAAAAATCAATCCTTTTTTACCTGAATCAAAAAATTCTATTTGAAAAGATTGATTTTTGGAATTTTGGAATTTCGGTTCCATTTGGTGGCCGAATTTCGGCGTCCAGTAATGAAAAAATCAAAACGATTTCAGAAGAGCTCATGCTTTAGGGAACAAACACCACGCACTCCGTACGTGTTTTCCCATTTTCCCCACCATTTCTCAACGTTACGTATGTGCTCCTACTCACACCAGCAGGACCTACACTATAGCCACTTTTTTTTGGCTGCCAGCGTTTGGTCATATAACAGGTTTGGTGATGTCCGTGCAGCAATGTCCAGAGTCCTCAAAGCCACACAAGTGGTACACTTTGTCCATGACTATGGCAGCATCCAACCACAGACCCATGCCACCACCGGCTTCGACCCCAACATGAACGCAAAATACAAGGTGTCTTCATACATACAGACAAGACACACCTGAGGATCAAGCCATGCCCACAACGAATTGCTAACATCACAAGCACTCTACAACGAGCCCTATACAGGACAATACAATCCAGCCATCGATGGCGCAGAAGTTAGCCGGCAAAATGCTCCTTACAGCCACACAACTATTCGGTAAAGTTGGTAGAGCAGCCAACAGAGCCCCATATGACCATGCTTTCTCACACCACTCCAGTTTTGGCGTCTTGGCGAAGGGAACCCCATCAGACCCAGACGTTGGGTCTTGCAGTGAGGTTTGCGGGAGTTCAAACTCTAGACTGGTCAAATGTCCCACTCTTAACTGGCATATGATTGTTCTTTGAGACATGTTTGAGCATTCTAGCTTCAGCCACTGAACCATAAGCACCATTTTGCATCGAATCATTTTTGCTTGTGGCAGGCATCACCTGTTTTTCTTTTTTTTCTCGCTACCTATTGCGTTTATGTGTACATAAAAAATCAAAAATTTGCCGCCCTATATAATAGGAGAATTCTAGGGCCTTGCTGCTCCACCGCGTATAGGCCTCCAGGGGAACCCGCGCGGTATACAAATATGGGTAACGCGCCGGCCAGGCTACCCCAGAGGTGGTGCGGAAAACAAGTGTTTGGGTGACTTGTCCCCCTTAGGCCCTACAACATGTAGGGGCTGGGGGGGCCGGCTGACCATATAGCTCGGTAAGCATATATTTATATATATATATATATATGTATGTATATTCCTAGATTAAGCTATTTTATGAAGCTATCTAATGATGCCCATACATGTCTCATATATATATATATATAAAAATATTCATATAAATACAATGAATTCAAACCAGTCCCTTTATTTGGGTATCTCAAAAGAGTTGGGTTTCAAGCTAAGAAATCAGGACTTCTATGGCAAGCTTTGCACTCGTGGCCAAGTTGTTCCACTCGAAGAGCTTGCAAGAGATCCAGTGCAGAGCTCAGAAAACGGAGCAGCATCCGTAGTTTGTTTGGCTTGAAGGGCAGGATGATCAGCATACATAAGCATACATAAGCATACAGCATCTCATTAGCCACGATTATCTTTGTGTATTGAATCTGGTTGGCACCGGCGTGCATGCTTCATTTGTTTGAGGGATTTACTGTATGGCTCTCTGTATTTAAATTTAAATAGAGACTTGTAGATACAGATATAGAAAAATATATATATAGATATAGATACAGGTATAGATATAGATATAGATTTAGATATAGATACAGATATAGATATAGATGTAGATGTAGATATAGATATAGAGAGGGCCATCCAAAAATCCCTGGGGCAATTCCACCCTGTCATGAATCAAATAAACGACATAAGTCCTTTGATACTCACATCATGAAAGTTCATTTGGGAGTGGCGAGCCTAAAAGTCAGGTGTCATTTCCTAGGACTCACCATAATCGCCCTTGCCATGACAATCATCATCACCATCATCATCATCATCTGCAGGGTATCTCCTCACCATGTTGTGCTGAGGCATTGGAACAGCGAATCCGAAACTTCTACACTGATTCTCAAGTTTAGCTTTCGGCCAAGTCTGTTGAAATGTGAGTCCGACACATCGTCTGTAAAAGTCATTCGACAGGAAAACATGACCTCCATAGCCCGAGGTTTGGTTACACAGAAAAACACACTATGTACCATTGACTCCATTCATCAGCTAGATTATCGTCTTTATGCGGACATTTTTGAATCTATCATAAGTTTTGGTCTTTGTGGCAAGCTCGTTCCACATTTCCAGCCTTCGCAAAACTTGAACTTCAGCAGGGAAATTTCGGGAAGCAAAAGTGAAACGCGCGGCAACCTTTGGCGCAATGGTTGATAGTAAGAACAGGAAGACATCATGTGACATCTATCAACATCTCTGTCTATTGAATTTGTACGTGAAATATCCTTTTGAACCTCGCAACTGTCAGCCCACCCGAAAGTTCACTTCCATTGGTTTTTTTCAATGTTTTTTTTCTCATCAATCTGTCAGCTAAAAGGATTGTTACATAGGGGTACCCCTAGAATCCCAAACCACTAACCCAAACCATTAATTAACCACAAGCCGAATATATGTGATTTGTTTCACAGTTTGGCTCAAGACTGCAAAATACTTGCGTCGTCTGCGTTGATGTTTAGGATCGCCGTGGCAAGTGGGCTCGTGACTCTTGCATCCGCTCGAGCGTTCATCTCTGCTGGAGGCTAGGGAAAGTCACCCACCTAAGGCAGAGATGATTTTCGTAATGAAGAAAAATATCCACCGAAAACCAAGAAACAAAACAAACAACCTCAATTTTTTCTAAAGGCTCTTGGTGAACCATATATCTTTAAAATGTTTTTTTCAATCATGAATGATCAAAGTAATGTATTACAATAGTCATGTATAGGTCATGGTATTTGGGTGAACTATCATGACCTTACATGACGAACCATCCCCCAATTTCGGTGGTTCAGTGTATGGGGGAGCCTCCATAAAAATCGCCAAAACACATCTGGAATTCTCGATAAACTTGGTGCTAGGTGATTTTCATCATGAAATTCATCCAAACTGCGGAACGGCTGGATCGATCCTAAAAGTCACCTCGTAATTGAAAAGGGAAAATCATCGAAATTCCAAACCTACCATTTTTTGGGTTCAAATGTTAATTTTCCAGCGTGTATATGTGTGATTCTATGACTCTATGATATTCTGTGATCAATTTCATGTCGCGAATCGTCGAATCTGCAGCTCGACAATAGGTGATGTGGAGGTAGTTGAAACCTCACAGCGAAGTGGAAGTCGAACGCTTGAACTGCTTAGAAGCTTGGATTGATGAAGAAGAATCAGGGTAGGTACCCTCCTGCAAACTAACATATCCCACCTATGGAAGAGGAACATCATCGACTCACAGCTACCTTTAAAAGGGGATATGTGATCGTTCCCTGAGAGGCTATATGGTAGACATTTTTTCGGAATCAATCAAGGATTACTTGGTTTTCAGGTGTTTTGCAAATTCAATCCCAAGCTCTGGCTTAATCCTCTGAACTCGGAACCCCGAGGGGATTTTTTAAAAAAAGGGGTGAAGGAACAAAAAAACCGCTGCTCCCCCCAACCTTTGCTGTAGTGTTTTTTGATAATAATAATGCATGGAAATAGGTGATGGATTCCATGAATTGTTTTTTGGTGGTGTCCTCTTCCAAGAGGGGTGTTGCAATCTTCAGATGTTTCAAGCTTTATCTTGTGCTGAACAAAAATCCAAGGAACTCAGGATGTTCCATTAGCGCCTGTGAAGGATGTGACTTGGCAGCAAGTGAGGTCTCGACCTGTAAGTTTCCCAAAGACTCCATTGAGGTGGTCTGCTTTTTACTGGTAAATACGGCAATGTATATCAAAGTATATAGGTCAAAAGTTGGAACTAACAGGAGGAACTAATATTAGAATTTGATTTCGTATTTTTTTGAGACACACATTTCCTCTGATACACTGATAGCATGCCGTTTTATCTTTTCACTTGAAGGTGAATGGGGTTTAAGACATTTTAGAGATTTAGACCTTGAGATTTTGGGAAACCTGAAGTCTCCTGATGCTGAAGCGAAACAGCCGTCTGGAAGGCTGGAAGCAGAAAATTCAGCTCCAAGTCTGAGGAGCTTTCAGAATTTTAAACCAACTTGTACCAAAAACCCATTTTCAAATTTGAGCTCCTCAATTTTTGTGGTGTTTTTTTTTTTTCAAAATAATCTCTTGGTGTGTTTTTTTGCCTTTCCAATCATCTGAAGAGGGTAAAAGGATGGTATAATGTTTTAAGGTTTGAATGGAGCATGTAACTAGCATTCTTTAGCACCCACTAAGAAGGTTAGTGATACATTTAAACATGCTTATCTTGGATGAAAGATTCATAGATGATTTGTTGAAATTTCCCCATGGATTCCGGGTCAATTCCTGGGCAAAGAATGGCCAAATCCTCACAAGTCGAGTTTAGCTATGCAGCTCGGTGATTTCACCCCGATTTTATCGATGAAACACACCCGTCATCAATCAAACATGGCCATTTCCAATCCCAAATACACACTTCATGTATGCGTATGGTGTGTGTTTAGAATTTGCCTCAATTTACAGCCTAAACCTAAACTATTCAAATGTAGAGAAATATGATGTATATAATGTGTATATATAATAATAATAAGAATAAATAATAATAAGAATAAATAATAATAATAATAATAATAATAGTAATAATAAATAGTAATAATAATAATAATGATAATAATAATAATAATAATAATAATAATAATAATAATAATAATAATATATATATATAATTCTATCTACATATATGTCAATATACCATTTAAATGCACGCAGCACTTTGCTCACATTTCTTCCTCCGGAAGACTCCGTGTCTCTTCTCCATTCCATCACGCTCAGGCCACAGAACTCTTGGACTGCCGCTCGCGACCCCTGGCGGCTGCATGTCCAACTACCAACGACAAGCAGGTGTTTGGTAGGGCTTACAGCTAAAAAATAATTGCTGCAAGATCCAGTTTTATTCAGAAACAGATGCCAAATTTTTGTTGGCAAATGGAGTTGCTTATTGGATTTTTTTTGGATCAGAAACTACTTCAGGGAAAATGGTTGGGCATGCCATAGGTGAGGTCCGAGTATGAAGTAAAAACACCCTGGAAGATTTTCACGGCGAAAGGAACCTACAGGAACCCATCACCCGTTTAGATAGAAAGGCACATGATCTTCCAAACAAACCTCCAGGGAATTATGTTTCATGTTAATCTTAAGGGGTGTAACCAATACTAGATGTTGTGCAGAAAGGAAAAACATATACCTTAGTTTAGTCTGCATAGACCCAGCCAAAAGACATCAGGGGAAGATTATTATGAGCAATCAGTCTCAAGAAGACGTATTTGTTCAATATTTGTAGTTTGTAGCATCTTGGAGATGAAGATTCATATCATGCCGCGTTGCATGGTGGTGTTAAAAAAGTGACAGATCACCCGTCACCCCAATTGTTGGGAAGTTTTTTTGTGAAAGTATGAGATATGATGATGTCACTCAAAAGTCCTGCTGAAGCTTCGAATAGGATCTCGCATGTGAAAAAAAAAACATGGATCTTCAGATTCTCGACATAGTTTTTTGGATTCGGATTTCGGATTGGTGAACTAGTGCGGTTTGCTAAGGAACTTCAGATTTTTGAGTGTCAAGATGTGAGCGTTTCAGAAACCTTGTGCCATCATACTTGAATCACTTGAACCTTGCGCCCGTGGGAATCTGAAAAGTATCACGGGCTCCCAATAAAGACATCTCCCTGAACTGTGTCAGGTCACCATTTTTTTGTGAGTGTCACTGTGTTGAACACCAGGCATGTGAAGAGACCACGGTGGAGTACAATGGCATTCGCTATGTATGTTACTTCACCGAAAAAACCTATGGCAGCATCTCTGCTGTGCTTAAGGCCAATAGATGTGCCTTGGTCTCTAAACAATGGGATGGACAGGTGGATAGAACCCAAGGATGCAGGTACCTTATAAGACTGTTTTAGGAGGCGGGGATTCTCTTGCACAGGCCTTACATACTGCTTATCTAGGTGAGTAGCTCCATTTTGACTACTTGGAACATGTTGGTGACAACATGCTAAACTAGGGAAACACCGTGTGAATGAGTAGAATGTCTGGATCTCTTACACGCACCCAGACCATGAATGACCACCTCTATATACATATATGTTATTTTTGGTATCTATTGGGGTACTTGTACCCTTGGATTATGCTAGATAATCAATTCATTCAATTGGAAACGGTGAAACATTTGAATCTTCAAATCTTCCAGGTTTCACCGGTTTCACCGTACTACTCGGACTCCAGGCAATGTGGACATGAACAGCAAAGTATGCCAGCAAGTTTGGTGATGCCAAAAAAAAAGGGGCTGAAAGGGGCTGCGGACACTAAGCACATGACTCAGAGTTTCAAGTTGATACCTTTCTTGAACTCTGCTTCTAGGTGGTGGCTAGTTTCAAATTTATGTTTTTTTCAATTTTCACCCCGCAAAATTGGGGAAGATGAACCCAATTTGACTTGGCGCATATTTTTCAAATGGGTTGAAACTCAACCACCACCTAGGCCTTGTTTGTTTGCTTTCAAATTTCAAGTGTCAAAGATTTTTTGTTTGGCCAACACTCAGAATGGCCATATTCCAATCGAGTCACCAAGTTAACTGTCATTTTCATCCGCGGCGCTCAGCTCAACTCTGAAAAGAGTGCTTGAGAGCTTTGCCAAGTGGTCATGAGTTGCTAGCTCAAAGTTAATCCAGCGGGAACATTCGGGGAACATGGTGTCGTGCATTGAAAATACATCGAACTCAAAAAACGTGAAATGCCTAGGTGATATGAATCATAGGCGTATTATTACTTGTCAATAAAGTATCAACTACACTTAAAAAAAACTGCCATTTCTTGCTACAGTGATCTTGGAAGAAGCTGGGTCCGAAAACTGGACGCACGATGACTGATTAGACTCACAGAGTATGTGACACACATACCATGACAAGTCAAATCACCGCCACCAAAAACGAGCCAGAGTGAACACGTTTTTTTTTTGGTTTTACTGTAACCCTCCCAATATACGTTTATCTTTATTTGTTTCACTGTAACACCTCGGACCCCCAATATACTTTGATCTTTATTTTCCTTCAACAAATAAACACCCCATCCACGGAACTTCCACCTGAATACAACCAAAAACACACACACACACACACCTCCCGAGTTAAAGCTTAGCTTCTCCAGGCTTCGGGAATTACGTAGGGGGGTCCTGCTGACCAGGCATAGGGGTTCCCCCTGGAATCACCCCGTTGAAAAAAATCCCAGTTTCGCCATGGGTTTTCAAACTCCAACGAGTCCAACCAGTCCAGGATGTTCACCCAGGCGGGTGTTGCTCCTTTGTTTTCAAGGAAATTATCTGGGTATATATATATATATATACCCGCAAACCGGGACGTTCGCCGACCCTGAAATGCACCCCTCACGCGCTTTCGTGCCCTTTTTGCCGGGACGAGTTTTGGCTTTTGGACTCTTTTTTTTGCATTTTTTGTCGCATCGCGTGCTTCTGTACATACTTGACACGGACACATACCGAAAACTAATGTAACCCGTGTTCAAAGTGCTACGCAATGGACTGCTTCGGTACATACTTTACACATGCCCAAACCTAATGTAACCCGTGTTCAAAGTGCTACGCAATGGACTGCTTCGGTACATACTTTACACATGTCCAAACCTGTAATGTCACCCGTGTTCAAAGTGCTACGGAATGGACTGCTTCGGTACATACTTTACACATGCCCAAACCTGTAATGTAACCCGTGTTCAAAGTGCTACGCAATGGACTGCTTCGGTATAATCTCAGGCGAATGAACAATGTTGGTCGTTTTGTTGCTTCCTCACGAAAAAAACGAGTCCAGGTGCTAGCAGCTGCAAGGCTGCATCGCTGTCCTGGACTCTTTGAAGTGCTCACAGCACTAAAAGAGTACCGTGTTGCTTGTTCCGAAGGATATGCAAAAGTCAGCCCTTCGAATGCTTTTCAGCCTGATGCACTTGATTGGCTTGAACCACAAGAAGAAAATGCTTCTTGAAATCCAAAAAAACATCTGACGCCGCACTCGAAAAAACAGCTCAAAACGCTGTACTGTCGGGTCGGCGAACGTCCCGGTTTGGGCGTATATATATACATTCCCTTTAAAGGGTAGCTGTCAAGATGATTTTCCTTTTTGCCGAAAGGTGGGATATGTAATTAAACACTCAGGAGTTTTTTTTGGTTCCCGAATTTTTTTGTGTTCATGTTGAGGTGCAGAAACATGTCCATTGTTCCCCTGCAACACGAAGTCATCTTGGAAATGTTTAGGTGCCAAACCCCAATGGCTCGAATTCAATCTTTTTTGACAGGCAGTACCACACTTTCCTCCATGCGCAGGAGCAAGTTTCATCTTGAGTTTGCCATCGGTTCGCTTCCCCTTCTATTTCTTTGAGATCCCCTAAAAGTCCTTTTTTTGATTAGGAATTCCTAGGATAGGCAGTTAAGGATTTATTATTCGGTTTCAACATTTTCAAGCTGGCTTGAAGGCCAGATGGTGTGTCAGAATTAGCAAATCATAGTCCTAGCCCATGCTTGGATGAAGTTTCTTTGGGTTTTCCTTGGGCTGCCACGACTGTTGCACCCAACATGCCTGCTTGAAGGAGACCTCACCGACGTTGGTGCTTGCTCACGCCAAGATTGGTGATTCAGGCAGCTTCCAAAGCTTTTCAACGACTAGCCGATTTTTTGGTTGGTTTAATTTTTTCAGCCAAACCTCGTTAGTGCAACAGGTTTTTTTTCGCATTGGTCGTGAACATGTTAAAACGATGGATGGTGGAGGATGAAGCTTTTCATAAGGGGTTCTTACATTGAACTCATGGTTTAATTAACATTGTAGCTTAAAATGTATGTTAACATTATGTTAACTTTTTTTTAAAAGGAATACATGCAGTCTTGAAGATGTTTGTCATTTTGTCAAAAAGATAACTTTCCATATTGGAAGTGGTCCCGATCTTCAGATTCCATCACTTGTCGTCGACTCTGCACCACGAGGATTGATTCATCATGCCCTGATTGACAGCTGTTTTTTTTTTCCCGGAGATCAACCAGTCCTGTAAATATTATACGTAGGCTTATATTCCAGCATATATATATAGTAACATGTATGTATGTATATATATACATTCTTTTCAACTTTGGAAAGCGTTGCTTCAGATGAATTTTGCCCCAGGTGCACAAGAGGTGGCTGAATTTGCCAGCAGCAGTCACGGGGATCTCAATTATCGTGGTTTCAGATGAACTAGACTTTTCGAGGAGTGGTATTTCTCATGAAGCTAAGAAGTCGAAGATGTATGTGTGTGGTGCAATTATATACTTATGTTCCTCGATTTCAATTCTTACATATTCTAATGGTGTCTCAGTGCTATTCATGTGGATATTTTCTGGCGATTGGCGATTACTGATAGGGAAAAGGGATGCCCCCCCTCCGAAAGTTGAAATTCAGTTAGATCATGTTGAACCTATCTCCATACGTAACTATGCCACAGGTGGTGAGTTTCAGATGTGTGTTGCCATTTTCACCAAACTGGGGGTAAGGTTTCCCAATTCAATTGGCTCTCGTTTATCGACTTGCATTACCGAAAAGAACGGAAACCTCGTTGGAACATCTTGGATTGGATTTGTTTTTTATGTGTTTTTTTTTGATGGAGCTTGACATAAAGATTCTGAAAATTTCGGGCCTCCAGATCTGTGGAAAACTTTAGTGCATTTTTTCCGATGGTTGAAGTCGAAAGATGGTTGGTCCTGCAAGATCCAGGTGTGCATTTGCGCTTGCTGGACTTGACTGGCTGCGACATCACGTGGGGACCAGAGAAACTCATGGTACTGTGGTACAGTGAAGAGAGGGATCCTCTACTGAACATGTGATAATCCTAGTGGTCATCCCAATATATAATGATATGATATATATATATATGATATTTATATATATATGATATATAATGTATAAGTAGCTTTATTCTATCTATTTATATATACTATATATTATATATTGTATTTTGAATAAGAATTTTCCTGGCAGATGGGGATGGGGTAAATTCATGATTCAAATTCATTTTCCTTGGAAGCCAAAAATCGCCGACAATGGATATTGAACTGCCAAAATGCCCATTTTTGGGAGTTGGGGTGGGGTGGGGTTCTGGAAGCCTCCCATGCATTGCATATGAAGTCAAGGATGCTCCGAGACACTTTGGAAATCACATCATCCCAGAATCGTTTGTGGATGTCGAGATATGCTAAGGGCAATTCCCAGGGTCATGTCGATTTCCGGAACATTGCCAAACCCTATAGTAAGACCCTGTAATATGTACAGATCCTATATTTATACACAACACGATGTGACCATCCTTGAGTGGATACATACACGCATTGAAGTCCCTCAAAATTTGGAAACTGCACTGAAATCGAATTCCCAAATTTCCAAAAAATCTTCATGATGAAAGAAACATCGTCAACACCTTACAGGGAAACGCTTCTGTATGGTAGAAACCATAGAAAAACCCACAAAAAAACCAATCACCAAGTGATTCAAAGCGATCCAATTTTTTCCCTTGGTGGGATCTCACTGGTCTAACCTTTCCAAAAGGTCGTGAATCACCATCCCAAAGAGGTAATTTTTTGGTGATTTTGACACCACGACGCCATACAACGAGGTCTGCAGGCCTTTTGCACATCGCAGAAGTTGTACAGTGTGGAGCCATAGGATCTTGGGATAGGAGTAGATGGTGATATCAGCTTGGAGGTACTTTGGCTTAAGATTAGTTCCCTTTTACCGCAATAAAAGCATGAGTGAGATATGTCCAGGGATGATTTTGGTGAATGCTTTCTTTGTTGTCTCCAGCCAGAAAAGAACTTTTGAAGTATCAGATTTACAAATTCCAAGCTTGGAAGTTTAAAGGAGATTCGTTACCCTCCCTGAACCCCCAACATAACCCCGAAAAAATCGACCCATGGAAAAGGAGAGTCCTATTGAAAACTCACCATTTTTAGGGAATATGTTCGTTCTAGGGAGTGTATCCTTTCTTTTTGTTTAGAAATTCCACTTGATTCGAGGTGTAGTTTAACTTTGGAGAGCCTCGTGTTGCGTCACAATGAAGTGATGTCTGGTCCTGCCGGGGAGGCGTGGCTCGTGAATCGGGGGAGAATTTTTCATCTCAGAGGTCCAACGTTTGGTACATGATGAACCTCCCAAATCAAGAAACGCCAAAGAAAAGATGTTTAACATGAATATGGCATAATATTATACTGGTATACAGATGTATACTGTATTTGATAGTTACTCTACGTCATAGTATGATTGTAACATAGCATAGTACTATTGAGTGAGAATACGACATACAACCACAAGAATTGAATTAGAGCAACGTGATGAATAGTACCCCCCCAGAAATTTAACAAAGATACGGAAGATGGCCATCTTTAAAAGGAGTCACCTTTTTTAAACCATCGTGCCAGGAGGGTCTTGCAGCTCTATGTCGAGCTGCAGCCGCGAGCCCATCATTGAGGCAGCTTGCTGAGGATGTTCAACACTTTAGCCCGGTGCAAGAAGTTGAAAGGTCTAAGACTTGATCAAGACATCATCATCATCATCATCATCATCATCATCATCATCATCATCATCATCATCATCATCATCATCATCATCATCATCATCATCATCATCCATCATGAATCAAATCCCACAAAAACATCCTTGCTTTTGTCTGAATGCCTTGCAGGCATTTGGATCTCCGCTACTGTGGCATCCACGGTGAAGCCCAAGCAACGCTCATCGCTTCGATCTTGCAGGATGGGCACGGTGGGTGGGATGGGGTGGCATCGATTGGATGCGGAAGCACCAGGGTCTCGGCACCATGAAGGGTACCCCAAAATGGATGGTGAAAATAATGGAAAACCCTATTAAAATGGGATGATTTGAGGGTACCACTATTTTCGGAAGCACCCATATAGCAACTTCGTCCCTTAACCTCCTGGGTTTTTCAGCTAAATCTTAAGGGATAAATTTCGGCCTCATATTTTGGGCGGAAAAGATGATCCAATTGGACGGATACGAACAGCTAACAGCCAACATGGCTTGAACGTTTTGCTCCTTAGCCAAGTGTTGGAAAACAATCCCCCAGGTTGTAGGAAAAGCCACCGAATGTTCTGATGAGTCGGAAGATTCTTCAAATCCTTCCACATCCGCGATTCCGTAAATTTCTTTAACATTACAAAAACATTTTAAAAAAGTATGCATTTTTTTTTTTGGCAACACTCCATTATCTCAACTTTATGATAGCTGCAAGTACCCCTTCAACCGTTGAAAAATATGTGTTTTTTTTCCCGTCGCATTCCCAATGTACAATTTGAGATTTCAAGAAAACAACACCGTTTTTTTTGCTGACACAAGACGTCAGCTAATGATTAATGTTGTTGGTTTGGGGCCTGGTGGTTTGGATTCCGATTGGATCTCCTTATGAATCCGGGATTCTTACTTAAGGGCAGCCCAAACGAATCCCAAACCACCAACCCAAACCGCCGGACCCTGGGAAAACATGGATCAGTGGATCATTTTTTCCAGGTCAAGGAGGTGGAAACATCTGGAAATTGTTGCTTTTGGTCGATTGGGGGTTGACAGGGCAATGCAGCACTGTCACATCTGGAGTTGTCGTGGAACATCTTGGAGCCATCTGGTGGACAGGCGAACAGATGGATGGATTTCTGAGAGAAGCAGGATCCATAAGAGCTCTAAAGGGTAAGTCTTGTTTGTGCTCAATGACCACCTTGTTTTTAATTGAACAAATTTTATATGGCTCGTGAAGTATATTAAGCTAGAGAATCTCTAAATATGGGAAAGTGATATGAAATGAGGATGTAAAAATATGTAAAAGTATTGTCATGAGTCTATACCACAGGTGCATTTGAGAGTATTTTTGGGTCATCAAGCATCATAAGATTTGTACGTCTTTCCATATCTAAAATGAAATTACAACACGATTTACTGCAGAAAGTTCCGTTTTTTTCCAATACAACTTCCTGTTCATCCACATCCTTCCAGTCCAAAGTTTCCCCATGTTTTCCCCATATTTCCAGCTCCCTGGCTTTTTTAGAGAAACCTCAGGGTATCCCCCTGGACACCCCAGCAGCAGGTGCTTCGTGACAGTATTCGGATGACCTCGGGTCTCTTTGATTGTCAACTCACAGGTTGCAGGCTTGGGGGGTGAAATCATTTACCTACCATCGGCAGGGCAGGTCACGGTTGACGGTTTCGGTTGGGGGAAAATTTATGAAGATTTCTCGTAAGAATCATTGGACCCTCCAATGGAAGGGTTTGGACCTCTATAGGAGGGGTCCGGGTCTTCAAAATAGCTACAGCTACTTTTGAGGGGCCAGGATTCTTAGGGTTGGGTTTTTTCATTTTTCGAACTTTTCCAACAATGGGAAGATGTCGGGTCACTTTTGGCAGAGGGGGACGACTGATTAGTCGTGGCACTGTCACGAGGTTGTTTTTTTTTTTTTTTCGGTTTTCGGAGCCTTGTAGCCAAAGATTTTATTGGGCGAAAGAGATGTCGCAGATCATACTTAAGACCCTGGAGTTTTGGGCTCACTTCTGCCCTACAAACCTTGTTGCCGGCAGTTTGCCCTGTTCAGTACTATTGCAAGTGGATGGTCATACCCCTTTTTCGACCATGCTTAATGGTTGCATAGTGTCAATGTACAAATTAATGATAACATAAGTATATATATACGCGATGATTTATACTGATATGATATAAAGTGGTATTTAAACACGTACCGTAGAGTTTTACTTCTGAAAGAGAAAGGCAATGGACTAACATGCCAGGCTATCTCAGGACACGCTGCAGGATATCGCCGAATTGTTGCTGCGAAACCGCAAGGTAGGCCACGGTGGTCCGGAGAATCTGGTCCCATGGTCCTATTGGACTTCACTCAAGGAATATAGAAAGCATAACATAGGAAACATGGTATACTTGTAACGTGATTTTGTGTTCATGTTTCGATCATACGAAACTACTTCAAGGGATACTGTTTCTCTTTTTAAGATACTTTTTTGGTCAGTTCAAATGAAACGAAGATCAGATCGGTGTCAAGATTCATTTTGTTGGTTGATAGTTACAGTGATATGGCTAGTTTTGTTACCCCGGCAGATTCCAGGGAATATTCAGCTGTAATCAGGTAGTAAAAAATGGACAGCCATTATCTATATAATATGACCATACCCCTCAAGGTTTAACATCCTCATATCTTTTAGCAGGATTTCAATCTAGAGACAAACGAAGCGAAGAACTCGTCTAAAATGATGACCCAGAAGAGTCTCTTCAATATGAGCAATGAACTAAAACCTTCGTTGTTTAGGGTATATAGGGGCTGAAATCCTACCCGGTTATGTGGGGATTATTTCAGAAGCCATGAAATAGGTGGTGAAACTATCCTACCTTGTGCCTCTGCAGTTGTCGTGTTGTGGTTCATCCTTGTTTCGTTTACTTATATGATGTATACAATCCCATGTAGGGCTCTCAGGACAAGTGAAGCAATACTTTGCCTACGAGGCACAGCACCAACACAGTGTGTTCGACATGACCGGTGGTTTCAAATGTATTTTATGTTCACCCCTGCTTGGTGAAATGATCCAATTTGACAAACATATTTTTTAAAACGGATGGCGCAACCACCAACTAAGAGGGATATGTTGGTTTCCAGGAGGCTATATAATCTCAGCTGTTCAAAAAAGACATGAATAATATGTATATATATATATGCACCCATAAAAATATATACTATATGCACAGAATATATAATATGTATATATATTATATATATTACATAAATATTATATGCACAGAATATGTGTATATGATGTATATACATATATGATCTATATAAAATCACATGGTAGGCTTTCAGCTCTGGAATGACTAGCACCAAATCTGTGAGGCGCATCAAGCCAGTATGCAAGCTGGTCCCTACAAGGCAGGTTTCTCAACGATACGCGGATGCGAAAAAAAAATGGAAGGTGACTAACTGGTTGTTTGGAGAGGAAATGCGGATATTTTTTGATGTAAAAGTGGTAGTTTCAAAGATTTTGGGAACGTTCATCCCGAAAATTGGGGAAATGATCCAAGTTGACGAGCATATTTTTCAAATGGGTTGAAACTACCAACTAGATAGTGTAAAACAATATGAAATACACCTTAAATAGCCTTTATATAATTGTTAACGCATTTCGAAATACATGAAATAATATATGAAGTACACCTGGGACCATAAACGCTGTCTTCCCCTGTTGTGAACAAAATCATAGGTCGTTTTTTCCCGGAATTTTTGTCAGCGAAAAGATCTTGCAGTGCTGCAGGGCTCCTGGGTGAAGAATACAACGGAGCTCGACCATGAGGGTCAAGTGCCGGTGGGGGCAGCCTGATTTTTGGACATTTTGGTGAAACGAATTCCAGGAGTTTTTTTCCTTCGAATTGGGATCTTTTTGGATTGAAAGATTGAAATGCAATGAAATTCTAATATTCAAATTTAGGGTTTGGTGATTCATTGGTTTTGCCTTCAAAATCAGCGTCAGTTTACATCAGTAGTGAGATATTTCTGATGGAGTTGGGGAGCCTCCCCTTGAGGCCACTCCATCTGGGATGCGCAGCCAGGGGCAGGTTTCATGGGGAAAGATGGAAGCGGAAGGACGGTCAAAGTGTTGAAGAGAATTATTACACTCTGTAAAACTAGCGTAAAACTAACCAATCACCCCTGAAAATGGATGGTTAGGAGACTACTTTCCTTTTCGGAGAGCTTGCCTGTTTTCAGGGGGCAAGCTGTTGGTTTTAGGGAGGGTAGGTGTATTACTAGGTATGCTGAAATAGCAGAGCTTTGTTGAAGTAGAACAAGTGACCTCATCAACCAAAATGTCTTAGTTTAGGGACCGGAAAATCCAACCCCAAGACCCCGACCATATACATTTGGCCTGATGAATCATGATTGAGTTTTAAGTCGCACTTTTTTTTGAAGCAAATGATGACTTTCTGGAGATTGTGTGTTTGGAAATGGTTTGTTTCCCAATTCATGTTCCTGATGTTTCCATGGTGGATGCCAAAATATCCAGAGCAAAATTTGAAGATTTTTTTCGCTCGGACTGCGAACGCCCAAAAAACACCGCCGGTTTAACACATCGAAGAGGCGTCCGCGGGCAATCTTCCCTTGAGATATGCGGTTCCTTGTCGTGGTTCACCATTTTGCCGATGTTTATCGCTTCTGGGCTTCTGGGTAGGATATTTTTTCCATTTGAAGAGATGCCCCAAGAGATTATTTGGCGAAACCTGCCCCAGAGATGCCCGATACTGCTGATTTTTGTGGCTCAGACAAAATTTGTCAACAAAAACCATCTTCAGACCATCTTCAAAAACCACTAAATGGTAGGGGTTGATTGTCTTGTCATTTTATTTCGTCCATGTTATTGTGGGTCAAGGTGCACCATACGCCCCAAGAAATCCCCAACAAAATGACGCCACTTTGAGGTGGCCAACATCCCTGGCAATGCAGCCCGGGAAACCCAGCTGTCACGCGAATAGTCACCACCCGTGACCTCAAGACCTCCAAACAAAAATCTCCCTGTGCAGATGCTGGGTATGCTGACATTTCTGTTAGGTGGTTTCAGAGGAGAAAACCTCTGAACTCATTGAGAGGTGCCGCCGGGAACTCTCACTTTTTTTTTTTCGCTTTCTCTTGTTTTATTTTTTAGAAGGGAAGGCCAAAGAAATGCAAATTTGGAAGGTCACAGTGCATCAAAGTATATACAGTATGAAAGTGCGTGCAATCAACAGTTTTTGAGAAGCGGTAAATTGAAGTGGAGGAGATGTGTACAAGTGGGAAATCTATAGCGAATTTGTAGTAAAAGGGCCAGTGATGATGTCATCATTGAACCTCATTGGGGAGAACGGTGCCGCGTTGAAGTAGAGGTTGGTGACGCCTTGTAGAATTTCAGCAAACCAAAAGGGTATGGTATCTTTGCGGTATTTGTTGTCCAAATCGATAAAGAGAGGTACCAAGATCATTAAAAAAAATCCCACTGTTGTTGGGGGATCATCCTTTCCAATGCAAATCTATGGTAATTTCGTAAGATTTCGCCTAAAAAAACCGTTGATGGGTTCAGAAATCCCAAGGCCAACCACCTTTTGGATGGTGCTAAAACTTGTAAATCATGGCACAAACCTACCTTTCCCTCAACTGACCCTGGGGGAGGCTCTTCGAGTTGAGACATCGCTTTCTACCCGAGTTGAGACATCTCAGCAAGGATGGATGTTCCTGGTGTTTTTTTGAATGATTTTTGGTGGGAAGAAACAAGGTGATGCCCCCCAAAAAATAGGTCAAGAACTGTCCAAATGCCAGAAAAGGTATGAAATCCGAACTTCTTTGAGATGGTTTTATTGATGGTTTCAACAAAAACAAAAACGATGTGCAAAGACAAGGGGATGGAAGCAAGACAACGGAAAGGAGTCATTTAAACCATGCCTAAGATGAGGGCGTTGAAGATGGATGGAGCGTTGGTCAAAATTTCCAAGTTTGGTCCGTTTATATAAACCAACATGTTTACACTGAATTGGCAATGGAGCCTTTCAGGGTTTCCGTTCTAGACACCATGCAAAATGGCGGTCCATTTTCCGTTGCGGATTTTCTAGAATCTCGGAGCGCATATCAATCAACAAATCTTGACTTTACCCTTTTAATATAATTATATACTTTAACTGTATGTAATAGCCCCCATGGAGGGAAGTCAGTACAGTACCCAAAACATATTTCGGAAGAACAGTTCAGAGCGCAGCATGGCCAGTTTTTTGATTTCGCTTCTGGGGCAACTGAGAACCAGTTCTTGTGTTTTATTTTGTTGCTTCATACCGTTGAATGGGAAGAAATCCGGCGAACCAGTTGATCAAACATATTCACAAATAATGTGTATATATAAATATTATAATTATACACTATTATACACATACATATCCCACTTCTTTAACGACGGGTTTGATATCAGTCTCAACGAAATCCATCGCCGGAAACCCTGAACCATCAAACCGCATCACCCGGGGGTTGTAGCACGGCAGTGAAACGAACAAAAACCTCTCCGTTGGGCCATTGAGGTCCTCTGCTGGAGGAAAGCTGGCTCAAATCCACGAATTTATGGAGTGAACCACTGCAGTTGAAACGCCCCAAACATGCAACAGCAACATGTCCCAAAAAGATCAAACAGATCAAACATGAGACTTTTGCTTAGATAAAGGAGGAGAAGCACACATAGAGAAACGAAGATTATCGTGAGCCAAAATTTGACTCTGCAAGAATTTCAAGTTGATTTGCCAAGCGATGAAAACCGTCATGGTTTAACCGTTACCGTTAGCTCCTTTTTTTTCAGGTACCTTCAACGAGGTCAAGCTGATGCCAAAGAGCATCGGAAGGCACTGGGCTCGGCTATGGTTTACTAAACATAAGCCCAACAAATATCATAGAAAAAATGCTGGTACCCTTCAAATGATCAATATACACCTTATACAGTGGGTATTAATTTATTGGGTCCCTTTATGTCCCTTTTAAAGGTATATAGTTTGTGCCCTGATAGAATTTGGATCTACACCCCACCTAAAAATGTCATTAGCAAATAAAGGTTTAGTTCGGGATTCCCTACTAAAAAATTACTGTCATCCTCGTGGTGACTGTTACTGGCTTGGTACAATATATAGATATGAATTATGAGGGCATAACCCCGTTTCCCAAGCTGACTCTGGCAAGAAATAACACCCATTCCATTAGTGGTTAATTAATCAAAATTTAGGTTGTTCGAAAAGTGGATGAAAACATTAACCAAGTTTGAAAGGGTCAAATGTTGTTCCTGTGTATCTTCCAGGAATCCAATTATGAAAAGATGTTCCAATGGAAAATCTGTTGTTGCCTGCGGGAGAAACTAGTAAACTTCCAGCTTTTTTTGGGCCGGAGTGGTAAGGTGTGTAGATCCATCCATTTCAAATCCATCCATCCAGCCCCCCCTCCCAATCCAGTTTTTGCATAGTGTACAGTTACAGTAGGATCGGATCAAAGGACAGTTTGGGAGTATTGAAATCCAATTCGTTTTTTTTTTGGGACAAACATTTCCGTTGATTGGAGATCTGTAAGAACATGGGGTTTGTTGATTTGTGCAAGCCACCAAAGTATGCAGAAACGTCTCTTTGACTCTTTAACTGCCATTGCCGAGCAAATCCAGGTGGTCTGACATGTCCTGACACTTTGCTTCGCCTTCATTCGGCTTAAGACGAAAAGTCGTGTTTCACAAAAAGCTATTCTTTAACCAAGCGGACAAGTGCTGCACACGAAAGAGATGGGCAAAGAGACATAGGGACATACACACAGAGCATACACATGCTGCTTTGCTTTACTTTGCTTCTTCGATCTGCGTCCGTGAATTCCAGAATTGTATTTTTGGTGTGTTTTGTTTTTTCTGCCTGCCCCATTTTTTCTGGCCAAGAAGAAAATCATTATATATATATATATATTTATTTTCTTTGGAAACTCGGTAGTGGTTCCACTTCAACAAAGCCCAGGATACAACGATCCAACTGGGGTAGTTTTTTAGATCGCTTCCCCCATGGGACGGCAGAGCTCATGGTGTGCTTCGGGCAGATACTCTTTGGATCAGGCAGACCGAAGGGGTGACAGTGAAGACAGCAAGTGACAATAATGATTGCTGGAGGTAAAGTTGTGAAAACTGCTTATATGATATCTAAAGAAAAGGAGAGCACAATCTTGGTTGTACCGGTACCCAGTCACTCATTCAATGAGGTGATTTCTCATTGCACTTTTTGGACAGAATATTTTTTTGGTGCTTGACATCAAGGGTGAGCCTACGTTCAAGTGTTTAAATTGATGGCTTTGAGGAAACACCTTCTGGCAGCAACACTGTCTTCTCCTAAATTTAAACTGCCTGTGCTCAAACCAAATGGAGCATAGTTATAGCACTATCAATTATTGTCTTGACTTGGGCCATTAGCTATGTAGATCCTAAACTGGGACCCTCAACACCGGGTGGTGATGACATTGTGATGAGGAAATGAGGTTGGAGATTGAGAATGATTGCCACCCAACCAACTTGAAACATACGTATTCTGCCTTGATACTTGGGGAGATGCCAGATGTACCAAAATTGACTTTAAGGCATATTTTTCAAAGTGTGTGGTGCAACCAGCTAGTTGAGGGGTTGATCGGACTGCACATTTGCATCTTGCCACGTTCCCATGTTAGTCTTAAAATTTTGCCTGGCCCAGGGCTGATCTTGGCTGCTGCCGAGCCGATATCAAAGCCGCAGGTGAGGAAGGACGGTAGTTTTTTGGGAGATGTGTATCATGTATTCGTTTCCTGCCTTGCCATGCCTCAAGCGAATGACTTTCAAAGCTTGACCCGAAGGATTTTATGCCCGCATGGTTTTACATGAACTTGGCCTCTTCAAAGTTAGACTTTGGTTGCAAGCACCTACTAGGGTTTGCCAAACCAAGATTATCCGTTTTAAGAGGACTTAATTGGGGGTTGTTCTACCGTGTTCTAAGAATTGATGACATTTTTGACATACTGGACATGTGAATAGAAATCATCTAGATATTTCAAATGTTTAATTTATTGTCACCGTCGTCACCTTTATTTCACAGTTTCCACTGTTTTCCATTCAGGGTTGTAAGGTAACATCTGTCTTGGCTGCTGCAAAACTTTCGATTGAACATTTTTCCCTGTCAATGATTGGACCTCCAAGCATCACCTGACACGATGAAATGCTATATTTCAGCCAACTACACTCCTGGGAACTTACATATACCATCAAAAAATCACAACTTTGCAGATGATGATGTTCCCAACTTCCCGTTTGGTGGGATATATTAGTGAGCGTTCCCAGGAGGGTATAACTTCTATCCAACTACCCATGTTACAGCGAAACACCCGAAACACCCCAAGCTCTAGGCCTCGGGTCGCTTGATCGTTTCCTGGCGAAAGCGAGCGGTTGGTGGTTGACATATCCAAGTTGGCACCTGAAAATAGGTCTTTACGCCCCAAAAGGAAACGAACTAGTATTCCAACCATCCATTTTCGGGTGCAAACTGTTAGTTTCAGGGAGGGTATATCTTGAAGTGACCTTTTGATACCTCAAAAATTGCAGCTCCAGTTGTTTAACCGAAGAGGTCAGATATACTCCAAAGAAAGATCCTATGAAGTAGCTTGGTGACCTTAAAAGCCTTTTTGAAAGGTGTTTTTAGGTGCTGTTTCTTTTCTTTTTTTTTGGGGGGGGGGGGGGCGTAAAATAACAAGGAGGTGAGGTTTTCGTGGATCAGCAGTTGACCCAATTTTACTATATTTTATTGGAATCCTTGAGGCTTGAAATTTTTGTTCCTGTAGATTTGTTGATATTTTTTCTAGGTGGTGGTTTCACATATTCTTTATTTTCACCCCTATTTGGGGAAATGATCCAATTTGACTATATGTTTCAAATGGGTTGAAACCACCAACCAGTTATGTAAGTTTTTTTTCCAACTCGTTAATTCAATGAAACACTTCACCTAACTGTTAATTTTGCCTCACCCTCTGGTTCGTTGAGGCACTGGGTGCTGTTGATGGCTTCGGAAGTTTGTCACAAGCGTGGAAACCTGGAAATTTTCGCTGAGAAACTCAACGAAGTGAAGGTTGATGGAAGAAAATCAGGCTAACCACACCCGGGATGTATAAAACCCTGTAAATAATGGGATATTTAGCATATCAACCACCAGTTGATATGGAGAATATCCCATTTACATAGGGTTTTTCATAGATAACGGGGTGGTTAGCTGGATTTTTTCCATCAAGAGTATCACGATACTTTGGAATGCTCTGTTTACTCCCAGGATGCCAGTCACCACCAGAATTACTAATGACATGTTCATGGCTATTAACCAGTTGAAAGGGTGAATCAAGTCCGAGATGACTTTTTGTTGGCATGGATCTTGGAGAATTTCGCTGTTTGTTTGCGACGTGAACAAACTCACCAGATGATTGACCAACAAAATTCCGGCTAGTGAAACATTGTATGTGATATATGGATGTATGTAATTGAGTGGTGAGTCATGTGCTGAGCAAATGAGTTCCGTACTAAACAGATGAGCTGATGAGCAAAAATGCTTGGTGGTTGACCATCAAGATTCGCAGATGGACGTCGTTTGAGCTGAGGATGGTGATGCAGAGTGCTTGATGTCAGGCGGCTTTTTTTTCAGGTATGAAGTCATCAAACACGGAAAGGCGACGTTGAAAATTGAAGCGCACGAACCACATCACAACAAGTTGCCACGTTGGAGATTTTTTGATCCAGTGAAACCTTGAGTTGAACTTCAAACTCGTCAGACTGATGGTGTGTTGCGATTGTATGTTGACTGAGCTGTTTTATTCGGTTTAATCGGTCTCTATATGATCCTTTATGTGCCATTTTCCGAACACCGAGCAGTAGGATCAGTTCCATTCCCCAAAAAAACATTCAAAACAGGAATTTACAGCACTATTGAGTTTGAGGGTTCCATGTTGATATCAAATGATATCAAAGGTCCAAATGCGAGATTCTGGAATCACACTTACCGTCCTGGGAACTAACATATCCCCACCCAAGGCACTTTTGAAGATGATTTTCCTTTTACCAAGGTGGGATATGTTGGTTCCCCGGAACGGTAATCCTCAACCATGACCCTGGTGCCAATGAGCATCTGCCACATGACAGGAAGGGATGAACCGAGCAGCGGCCTCTTCAATGCATCGGCACGCTTTGTGTCATTGTAGGGGTGCACGGCTGCAGAGAATGGAGGCTGAAAAAAAAAAGGCGAAAACAATGGAAAGGGAAAATAAGATGCAACTGGTACTGTACTGGTAGGTAGATGTTTAATGGTGCTATAATACTTAGTATATATTACTTACTCATTGTTTTTACCCTGGTCTAATATCATCGCGAGTCTAATGTCATTGCCACCTAAAAGGGGAGTCCTCCCCCCGAAATCACTGCATTGACAAATCTCAACAGCATGTGAAGTTGCTGTAAGGTCGCGTCTTCTGCCAAAAACCAAAAATTGACATTCTATCATCAATCAGATCTACTCAAAGTATGACACGATGTGATATGACATTTCATATTTCACCACAGGAATTTCCACTAATGAAATGGTTTTCAAATCTCTGACCCTTAAACAAACCAACAAAAAAAAAGAACCACCAGGTGATTCAAGCCCACGCCGTGATTTTTTTTCAATCCCCTAAATTGGGAGGTCACCATTCCAACCCCCTTGAGTTCGGGTCACGTTTTCACCATGTTTTTATCGAGGTTGGACTCTTTGGGATTTGGTGCCAAGGTGGGGCAACCGGCAACGAGAGTTGGGTGACTCCAAAAAAACGTAAAAACGGGGAATCCTTTGGGTTACTATCTTATATGAATAGGGATGATCCATTTTCCCAAGGGTGCAATCGTCACCAACAGGATCATCAAAAACGTCCATCATCACCAATAGCAGGATAATTATATGATTAATTGCTTACACGGCTTACACATGTTTTTATGTAGGTTTAGGCCTGGGGATCCACAAAACTGAAACCTTCATTTGCGAAATTGGGAGGGTTGCCCAGTCGCGTTCCAACGTGCATGAATTTAAGCGAACGACATCCTTGTTGATTAAACCTGTGAGCGGAGGTGACATTGGCTCAAGCTGCTTACATGTTCTTGCTATGACATCTGCATTTGAGTCACCATCACCATTATCCGAAGCGAATCTATTCGGGTCACCGTCACCATCACCCACACGGAGGTGTTCCGGACCCGTAGAGACCGTAGAGACAAAATGTGATTTGCGGTTGTTAGTTGATGACATCTCCTTTCGCAACGAAACGCGATGTCATCCACTAACAGCCTTTCGCTTCAAATTTGAAAAGGTCGAGAAACATGCATTTGCCTATTACATGTGGGATGGCACTTGCTCTGATCCAAGCAACAATCTGGCAAATAAATTTGTTCAAGCATCACAGAAATGGATGATGATGGTTCGTGATAAGAGCGCAGAGGTGATGAGTATGAAACCACGAAAATGTACCTTCACGCCGGTGTGGCGGGTTTCAACTCGCATGCAAGCTCCCTTGACGATGCACTTCTGGGACTTGTGGGTAAGAGTTGTCAATGCTTGGATTCCAATCACAAGCTGAAGTCCTGCAATGTCCGAATTGATTTTACTGTGGATGAAAGCCATGAAATGCCTTGGAAACGTCGAAGATTCACGGACGTCGAGGTGACATGTGGCGACAAGACGTTTTCAGCCCATCGTAGTACTCTGGCTTGCCGGAGTGATGTATTCTTCACTGCTTTTGAATCTTCCTTCGCAGAAGCTCGTACAGCCACGTACGATATCAAGAATTCCTCACCAGAGGCAGTGGAGACAATGTTGTACTACATGTACACGGGGCATTTGAAGGTGAAACAGGAAGAACTTGCAGATTTGCTCAATCTGGCGGCCCAATACCAATTGGATGATTTAATCACCTTGGTGTCAAAGCATTTGGCAGCAGGTTCAAAATCGAGAGCCTTGCAAAATCGCCTTTGATAGCATCCTGAAGAAAGTGATGGCTGACTCATCGCAAGGTCTTCGTCGAGCTCTTGTTTGAAATATTTGGATGGACGAACAAAAAGAGAAGTTGCAGGAAAAAAATCACTAGTAACGTTGTAGTGTTATTTCCTACCAGACTTACCAATTCATCCAGTTCTGAGTGTTTTTTTTGGGGGGGTGAAGACCCCACCAACTTTAGATATGTGGTGTGGTTTAGTGACCTTTTTTCCAAAAAATACAACTGACAGAAGCAAGCCAGTGGGATTTGTACAGCTGGTGGGCTGGAGATGGGCTGGTTGCATGAACATCAACTAAACTCGATAGGTCGCGCTTGAGCTGCACTACAATGCATCAAACCCCGCAAGTGGGAAAAACGATACTCATCCACTGATGCAAGATTTCTTCCAACATCTTTGTTTTACCATTGTTGTGTCAGGAAAATTTGACAATGGGCCCTTTGTGATACGACCTCCCGGGGTTTGATCCTGATCATGATTCCTAGAGATCTCAATTCCTAAGGCTTGACATGATGACACTTTTTTTTTCAGGGATCAAATTGGATGTTTTTGGAAGATCAACAGCCAGTTCCTTCGTTTTACCGGGTTCCACCTCGAATTTTTCGCTTTGTCAAGAAACCCTCATCTGTGGATCTATTTCGGAGTCTATAAAAACTGGCTTTTAATATCTTTTAATGGCTGGATCACTCATCCAAACACGGGTATATCCTCTTGCAGCTGTGATTTTTCATTGCAAAAGTCAAGCCTCGTTCTGCAGGAACCAACAAAGCACCGGCACGGAGTCCACAGCTTTTGAAAAGAGCCTGAAGGGAAGTTACTTTCCCACGACATGGGAGTTTCCAAAAAAAGGGGTACCCCAAAATGGATGGTTTATAATGGAAAACCCTATTGAAATGGATGATTTGGGGGTATCCCTATTTTTGGAAACACCCACATTGGTTTTGTATCTTCTTGTATTTTGTTTGTGGCTGTGCGGATTATTCTACTTCCCCATGGCAATTGACAATGACAAACTGCTGCATAGGGATTAGAAACTGCCAAGTGTTGCAGCCGGTGTTTCACCGTTCAAAATGACATGACATCACCCTCTGTTTTTGTTGTTTTGAACTTTAAAGTCATCTTCCAAACCTCCAGACTTCAGATATCTCAGGGATTATCACATCAACCAGCATTCGTGAAGATGAGTAAAGATGATAATCTCATCATAAACATGGGGATTGCATGATCAAGTTGGTGTGTTATCCCTCCTTTTGAAGCCATCTTCTTTTGGTACATGTCACAATGTCAATGTGAACATCAACTGAGCTATGAGAAAATAACACTCCCCTGGGTTTATACAACTCTCTCCACTTTGCAAAACATGTACAGTAGATATATCATGATATATCTTCCAACCCATTGGACCCTCCCATTTTTGGTTGACCCGAAGAAAAACCATGGGCGTCAAATGACGCACAGTAATTTTCACAAGACCCCGAGGCCTGTCAGCTCGGAGATGCTAGCGAGTCTGGTGGGGAGCTTGGGAAGTCCAACGGTACTCCAGTGATCAGAATGTTCAATCAATAAAGGGTTGGTTGGGTCATCAGTGTTTTCCAGTGTGTGTTTGTGTGATTTTATAGCTCCAATTCCAAGATGTTTTTTTTCTAATGGGGTTGATGAACAAAATCCTGCACCAGTTCGTATGATTAATGGTTAAAGATATTGACCCTATCAGTTGGAGGATTTTATCCAGCAGTTTTTTTTGTTGCATGTCTTTAACTCTTCTAACATGACCTCTGAAATAGGCTATCCCCAAAAGAAATTTCATCTTCCAACCATTGATTCTCAGGGGCTATGTTAGTTTCAAGGAGAGTACACTCCTGAAGATTAACAGCTTGAACCTGAAGTCATGATGGTTTGGTTCAGATGATTTTCCTTTTCCAGGGGGCCCGTATTCTCAGGTTCCATGTTAATCTTCCGGGGTGTATTTTTTTTTTGTCATAGTTATTCCACCCTTCCAACTAAGATCAATCAATGGGTGATCCATTGGGATTACACATCAATGAGACTGTTATTCCAAGGTAATAGTAGATGGCACAGCCACCACAAGTTATTTCTAAGGGCAGAATGTACCCATAAATCGCTTTCTTCCTTTGTTTTGTTAAATATAGATTATATTATATACGATATATCATGATAATAGATTACAAAGGACAAGATAACGATATTTTAAAGCTATATTGTTTTAGGTGCTACCATCTACGTTTTTCTTGCCGATGGCTATGAGGTGGGAAGTCTACAGGCCTTAATCGAATTGGAGGCCATTTGGTTGGGCAATGTTTTGGGGGGAGGTTATTGTCATAAAGCGCGATATATTTACCTTTATCAATGGTGTTCCTTAAAGGGAATTATAATGCCCAGTTGGGCATTGGGTAAGAAGGGAATTTGTGAACATTGCCCAGTTGTTGAGAAAGATCTTGTCTTTTTAATTCAATGCTCAAGTGACTGCAATGGGGGAACTCTTGGAGTGATCTTAAATTGTGACTTGTTGGATGTTTTTGCATTTAATAGCTGTCATTTCAAATTGGATGATGACTGGAAAAATTGAATTACATAGTTGGATGGTGGTGTTTTTTTTTTGGGAACTTAGGACTCAAGCACTAAATAAACGTGATGATCTATTGGAAAATTGGTAATTGCTTTTCGGATATTTTGGTGTATATATCAAAAGATCTATGCCTCTATGCAAAAATTGAAGCAACATGAAGATCTCATAGCAGAACGTATTTTGGACGAGGGATGATTTGGATAAAATGAGCATATGCAACTCAACTTGCATGACATATTGTTTCATGTTTAGAACAACTGTCTGACTTGCATCAACACAATCAACTTAATTCTCTCACCAGATTGCACACCCCTCCGGCAGTGCGTATATACATATAATATATATATATACGATATATATCTACATATCGTCGTCGATGGTTTTTCATCTCAACCAAATTATTTTTTACGGGACTACCTCGAACTCCCTTCCTTGATGAGCTGCGAATCTCTTTCGAATGTGGCAAGTTTACGGGGCATCATGAATCTTGGAAGGGGCCCCTTCCACCAAGCCACCATTGCTATCCAACGGGGGAAGCACTGAAAACACCAAGGGGAGCTTAGCAGCCTTGTGCCTATCTCGTGATACCTTGCTGAGATTGCGGTTCCTTGGGTTTCAACCAGATGTTTTTTATTTAAAAAAAACTCCCGATTTTGTTCCTGGTTACACCACCTGAAATCAACATGGCTTCCCCCCAAAAAATACGAAATTTCGAAAGGAGTATATGTAGAAGTACCTTTTACTAAAACCACCGTTATGGTTATCTAAATCTCTATCCATGGTGTAGATTTGCCTATCAATCTGTAAGGTTTTTCAAACATCCAATGTTTGAAACGAAACGAGGCCTAAGGGCCTATGGGTTTGTTTGTGAAGTCGTTTGCTAGATGGTGGTTTCAAATATTTTTATTTTCACCCCTATTTGGTGAAACGATCCAATCTTGACTAATATTTTTCAATTGGGTTGGTTCAACCACCAACTAGTTTGTGTGTGTGTTGTTTGTAACGAATCAGCGGGGCTACCTTTTTGTTGAGTCGCCTCGGTGACTCGGTTTCTGACAAATTTTGAGAGTCGTGATGGTCCACGTAGCTTTGATGAAGGTGCTGCAAGATCCTTCATCTTCAGGTTTCAATTCAGGTTTCATGGTTGGTAAATGTAGGTAAATGCAAGTAAATAATGGTAGATATTTCACTGCACCATTCATCTTCATCTTCTTTGCCTTCCCAATATTCAGGTTTCAGGGTTCCCGCGATTCCCGAATCAGAATCGAGTCTCTCATTTTGGCCATGTTCCATGTTCATTTCATAGTGTGGGGATGCCTTCCCTTCAATGGCCTCTGTCAAATTCTTGACATGATATATGAAGGACATTATATACAAAAAACGATTATACCATGATATGTATGTGGCTTGGTTTATATGTATATATTTTGATATATGGATAAATTTGAAGATGCTTCAAATTGTAAGTTTTTTTTTGATAGAATCCACCATCCACCTGATGTCAGTCATCACCCCAGATTTTTCGATGCACAACAAAAGTCATCTCCTAAGGCAAGCCAGTGATGCCTTGCTGGCGCTGTACCATCCTTATCAAAAATGAAAATTTCAAAAAAAAACTGGGCAGGTGAATTAACACATGATGAAACATGTGCTTTTTTCTTCAGGTTCAAAATGTTGATTTGATTCATGATGCAACACTTTTTCAGACAAAACGTCACTGTTTTTTGTTGTTGCAAAAGTTTCGTTTTGATTCCTTTTGTAACATGTGCGGCCATGGATTTTCTTGGTTCTCAGTGACAACTAGCAATCTCTGTATACATAACAAGTGTAAAGCCGCGACACGGGCGCAGCACTCCACGGTCCATGTCACTGACCCTGAAATGCTTCACGAAGTCTGAAGGCAAGAAGAGGATGGACGGCTGATGTTGCAAGAGCTGGAAATTCAAGATGATTTGGCCCAAGCCTCAAGTGGACCGTTGTGTTGATATGTTTAAATTTCATTTGTATAACATATTCATATCCTGTTCACGCTTTTTTAGTTTGTTTCAAAGTCCAGCGTTTCGTTTTTTTTTGGGAAGTTTGGGGTTTTCAAAGTTGCTTAAAATTTGCAGTAAATGGTTTTTCCATGCATGCAATTCTTGGGGGTCCAAGTACCAGAATTACTTACCATAGTTTTGTGCAAAACTCTGAGGATGTTGCCTGCCAGGATTTCAAGTTGAAGGACATGGGGTGGGAAGACGTGGAGTTTTTTTTATTAGGGGCCTACAACAAGTTTTTTGGTAGAAATGAATAGGAATACTAAGAATCATATATGTTATAGCGTATATTGAATATATATGATATTGAATTACATATTGCAGACAGTACCTATTATATATATATATATTTATGAAGTGCGTTATACACACATATATCATATATGGCACATGCATTCATTGCTGTTATGTATACACCTGTTGCTCTCTGGATAAAAGCCTTCCATGTCGAATCAGTCCACGATGCAATGAAGGAGTATGCTTCCTTTGGACGAGATTTAGGGCAGATCTGGCGACGCGCAGCTTGGCGCGATATCATGAGAATCTAAGGGTGCCCTCCCCAAGGCCACCCACCATTTGAAATAAGGCCCTAAGAAGGCCTCGTTTCTTGCGGGGGGTTGGCATTGGGGGGGATACCCTTAGATTTAGATTCCCATGACTTTACTGAACTTGGCGATTCAATAGTTGAGCGAACAACAATAAAAACCAACAACCAAGACGTAACTTCGAAGTGCACTTGGAAAATCTGGGAATGTTTTCGAAAAACTTGGACTGTGTTCATCATCCAAAAAAGCTGTAGGTTTTATTTCAGAAGTTCATTCTGTAGACCTGAACCCCTAAAAAATGTGCATCCCCCTAAACAACGAAAATCAGGGTTTGAGATGTACTCATACTCATAAGCTCAAGCAACAGTTTAGGAACTCAGCTGATTCTAACCATCCCTTAGCCACAGCCATTTTCCCCATGAATCTCGGAGGTGGCTTTGCGGCCTTTTGCATCACTAAGGCACTACAGAAAGCACCCCCAACTCCCCACAAGGTGGGCAAGTGGAGAAAAATCCACCGGGAATCTGATCTTCCGAGCTGAAAGGTGTTTTTGGAGAATCCAATTGGTAAGTACCTGAAGCAGGTGGTTTTTTGTTAGAAGTAAACCAGGCCAGAGTTTGATCGGCACGGTTTTAACTCGCCTTGTTGCGAGTTAAGATAGAAAAAAACAACCATGAATGCTGTTTTTTTTTGGAAAGGGGGTGGTTATAAAATGATATAAAATGGTTTTTAGCAACACCAATTTAGCTCTTCTACTCGTTATTTTGTTTTTTTTTCGAGTTCAAGTTCACTGCTGATCTTCAACCCATCGAGCTTTGCAATTGGATTGTTTGACTTCAAGTTGATAGGTTTATGGTTTCGTTTTTTTTTTGCTTGGAGATGTTCTATGTTTCCTTAGATTTGGGGGGTACGTAACCTTGACTCCTGGAGAGCCCTTTGGATTCACCCATTTTTTGTGGTGAGGAGCATCATTCATCAATGGCGGGATCACATCTTTCCTCTTCAATGAGCTTGAAGGCAGGTTGCAAGGAGGGCAGTTGGAAGTTGGTTGGTGGTGATATTCGAGTTCCAACGTCCAACTGGGGAAAACCAGGTGTCACCAGTGGACCCCTGCAGGAGGTTTGAGTTTACCTATACCCATCAAGGAGTAGATATAATTAGAGTCCTTCTACAAGTGCATTATATGTTAGATGATGTTAGATGTAATGTATATCTGGTTGGTGGTTTCAAAGTTTTTTATTTTCACCCCGAACTTTGGGGAAGATTCCCAGTTTGACTAATATTTTTCAAGGCGGTTGAAACCATCAACTAGATATCTACCGTATCTACTTCACACGTAGCATCACATAGATCAATACGATTCTCCATTTTTTTTCAGCTAAGCATTCGGAAAACATGTCCCTCCAGCAGCTTGCAGTCCCTCCGCCTCTCTCCATCTTTTCGTGGAACATCTCTCAAGAAGGGTAACCTAAGAGCTTCCAAGGATGATGGGCACGCCCCAAAAAGATCCGAAAAAGATCATTTCATACTAGGTGGTGCTTTCAACTATTTTTAATGTTCACCCCTCTTTGGGGAAACGATCCAATTTGGACTAATATTTTTCATATGGGTTGGTTCAACCACCAACCAGAATAAGATTTATTAAAACGTTATATTTGTAGAGATTGTTACATGCTCGAGTATTATAATTTTGACGAATCACCATGTTGCCACAGTTACTGTATGTGAAAACGTATATGGATGTTTCCCAAAAATAGGGGTACCCCAAAATGGATGGTTTATAATGGAAAACCCTATTAGAATGGATGATTTGGGGGTACCAATTATTTTTGGAAACACCCCTTTGTTTCACATCATTTAAAGGGAGCCAACTTTTCAACTTGTAAAACCACTCCTTTGGTCCATGATCTCACCCCCGAGATTTGAGGGACTCTTGTTTCACCTCGGTTTGTTTTTAAGTGGACAAACTTGAGCAAGGTGAGGTTTATGTTTCGGTATTCCTGCATATAACCGGCTGAACATCCAGCAGTTCCAATTCTGTTTCTGGATGATGTTGATATTATTTCCGTATTTCCTATTGTTTTAATTTCTTGGAGGGTATGAGGCCATCTTGTTTCTTTGTTAAATTTTATCTTGCCTTTTCTTTCCCTATTGGGTTTCTCTGTTGTTCAAACAGCCGGCCCTGACTGCGCGTGGAAACCACGGTTTTCACCCTCCGTTGCGGCGAACGGCTGGTAGGCCACGGCTGCGCTGTTGCAAAGCTTCTTCGGCGCAGGCGTCGCGGGATCCAAGGCCGATCATCATTCGGTGCGGGACTTGGTGGAGAGATGATGGATGGAGGGGGAGTGTTGGAGGGTTGGAGGTTGAGGGAGGGAGTTTTGTTGCGATGTTGGAGATGGTTCCAAAACCATTCTTTTTAAGGAAAAAGATACCTTTTTTTTTTGAGTTGAAGAAGAAAAGACATAATTTTAAAGAAATTGAAGCATGGAGTTTCAACCAAGATCGTTTCTGAGTGTATGTTCATATTGTTAATAATCAACTCTTTATACTTATCTATCGAATAGAGATATTATTTAGGTATAATTCATCAACGCAAAGGGTGTCAGATGGCTGAAAAACTCCCTCAGATGTGCCCTGAAAACGTGCAGATAAAAGGGGTGATGTACAGTCA